>PISX010013692.1:0-10738 GCA_004024625.1 Mellivora capensis | reverse complement strand
GATTTGAATCTCCCTGATGGCTAGTGATGATGAACATTTTTTCATGTGTCTGATAGCCATTTGTATGTCTTCATTGGAGAAGTGTCTGTTCATATCTTCTGCCCATTTTTTGATATGATTATCTGTTTTGCATGTGTTGAGTTTGAGAAGTTCTTTATAGATCCTGGATATCAACCCAGGATCTATACTTCAATTTTTTATGCCAATTCAGAAAATTACCTTTTTACTCTTTGACTTAATTGTAAATCATTGGGTTGTCTTAACTCAGTCTTACAGACCATTGTGACATTTTCTACACTTTATTTTCATTGTTCTGATAATTTTTTAAACAACTTCTACCTTTGTGTTTGCATTTCAGCCTTTGTGTACATCCTTCTAGCTTCTTGATGGAAGTACTAAATATAAAACTGACAATGACAAACGTGCAAGCCACATCTTAAGAGACTTTCTTTCATGCACTACATTTCTACTTACCATCATTACCACCTTTCTTCACCTTATTTCAAAGAGTGGTTTGTGATATGATAGGTTTTGGTTATTAATAATTTTGGTTAAAGTATGATGGAATTTTCCAAAAAATCTCCCTAATGTGAATTGAAGTACCTCATCACAAAGGAAAAAAAATTAATGACTATGATTTTCCTTAATGAGTTTAACTTTCTTTTACTACTGTGTATAAAAAGCAATATCGTTTCTACATTCTAATTTGTACCATGTATTCCTATACATCTGAATTTTATCAGGATTTTTAAAAAAGATTTTACGTATTTATTTGACAGAGACATAGCAAAAGAGAAAACACAAGAAGGGGGAGTGGGAGAGGGAGAAGCAGGCTTCCCCCCAAGCAGGGAGCCTGATGTGGGGCCCAATCCCAGGACCCTGGGATCATGACCTGAGCCAAAGGCAGATGCTTAATGACTAAGTCCAAGTGGCCCATCATGGTTTTTTATTGAAATAATTGATACACAATATTACATTAATTTAAGATGTGCAATGTATTGACTTAAGAACACTACACATTATGCTATGCTCAATATAAGTGTTTTTGTGATTTCTTAAAAGATCAAACCATTTTGCGTGGAGCCCTGGGTGTGGTGCATAAACAATGAATTTTGCAACACTGAAAAAAATAAAATTAAATTATTTTTTTTAAAAACCTGCAATATTTTTATTGCTTTATTTAATGAAATCTGCTACAGAGGCCCCTGGGTGGCTCAGTTCGTTAAGCATCCGACACTTGATCTCACCTTAGGCTGATCTCAGGTTTGTGAGTTCAAGCCCCATATTGGGCTCCACACCAGGCATGGGGCCTACTTAAAATAAATAAATATATATATATATATATATATATATATATATATAGAGAGAGAGAGAGAGAGAGGGTAATCTTGTACAAAAACAGGTTCATATTTTGAAACTGTTGCAATATGATGTCTAGATTATATAAATGCCAGAGGCTGGTTGTTTTAATTGAACAAAATCATCTCTGAACAGAAATTAGCTCACCTAGAAATAAACACTTTTTTTCCTGATAAAACACAACCCTTATGAAGAAACAAATTCAGTGGTTGTTTTTCATGACAAAATGGGGTAAATTCCAAAATTTGACCTGATCACTCTGAACATAATTGTATTATGAAAGATCAATTTAGAATCTTGACATTTTAGAAAATGTACAAGATGTTCTTATTCTAATAACCACACTTTGTGGAGTGTGCTGTTTGGAAACTTTTTTTTTAAATTTTATTTTCAGTGAAAGCAAGCCCTAAAGTAGCTATAACTATGAGCAGCCACAATACATAGGCTACCTAGCATTAAGCATTTCTGGTGCAATTTAAAGGCAGTTCGTGCTTGTCCTGCTCTCCACAAAGTTCCCAAACTAAGACAATAGTGTGCTGAAGTGAGTGAGTTGGGAGTGAGGCTTATTTCACTTTGTCTTTCTTGTAGAAAATTAAACATACTAAAATGTTTAGGAAAATGTATGTGCTCTCTTAGGTTACTAGTTCCTTCTTTCAAAAAGGGAGTAATTAGGGATATATGTTCTTGATCTTCCAAACTACATGAATTTAGCACATAAGTAATAAAAATGTAAGGATCTAGACAAAATATTTAACATAGCAAATGTTGAAAACAAGTATTAAATACAGAAAATTAAACATTAAAACCATTGCTAATATACTGACCATTGAAAAATGAAAGTTGAAACGTTTTTGGGGTCAAACATAAGCATGAAGTTAGACACACCACTGGAAGCATAGCTATGGGCTAGATGTGAAGAAAGGGCAAAATACCAGTGATTTCTATGTGGACCTTTCCTATAGGTGTGAAGAAGGTGTGGAGAGAATGGCAGAAGCAGCAAATAATTTTGAAGGACAGGAGAGCCCCGTCCTTATTTTCACTGGTTCCACCAGTGAGAGCATGCAACCTAAGCTAACATATCCCCAGTAAAGGGTGCTTGAATTATGTTTTATTTTCACACATCTACATATACTAATTCATATCAATAAGTATGTGTTATTTTTTTGAAAATCCTGTGAGTATTGACAAGATTATTAGTAATAGTATAAAATTAAAGAGAATCTAAATGTCTAACAGTAAAAATATATTACAGCATATATACTGAGTGAACCATCAGGCTGTTGATGCAAGTGATTATTCATATCTGATAATAATAACATGTGAAAATAATTATGATGTAGAATCATAAAGTTAAAGTGGTTGTGTTTGGATATCAAATTATGACCCTTTTTGGTTTGAGGATACTTATCCAGTTATATTAACAAATATTTAATAAAGTATTTAGTAGCAATACAAACAATATAACACATTGATTGTATATTATTAAATAAAAGAAACCAGTCTGAACAAGCTATATGTTGTATGATTCCAACTATGTGACATTCTGAAAAAGGCTAAACTATGGAGACAGTAAGAAAATCAGTGGTTGTGTGGGTTTGGGGGCAAAGCTTAGGAAGGGAAGGATGAATAACCCAAGCACAGTGGATTTTCAGGGCATTGAAACTATTCTGCATTATATAATAACAATGGAGACATGTCATTATGTATTTGTCCAAACCCATGAAATGTATAACAGCAACAGTGAACTTCAATGTAAATTATAGACTTTGAGTAATTTTGATATGTCACCGTGAATCCATCAGTTGTAACTAATGTACTACTCCAGTAGGGAATGTTGATAATGAGGTAGGCCATGAATGCATGGAGACAGGGCATATATGAAAAAGCTTTGTATCATCCTTCTAATTTTGCTGTGAACCTAAAACTGCTCTAAAAAACCAAAGATTTAATTAAAAAATGTTAATATGGATTTTGTTGAAGCACATTAGTTAAAGTAATAACTCCAGGTATTGTTCCAAATAAGCCCCAAGCCCTGGAGTTTAAACGTAATAGAACAGTGCAGTAATTTTTGACTATTTTAGCAATAAATAATATATTTATTAGACAGGTAGCAACCGGGACGCCTGGGTGGTTCAGTTGGTTAAGCGGCTGCCTTCGGCTCAGGTCATGATCCCAGTGTCCTGGGATCGAGTCCCGCATCAGGCTCCTTGCTCAGCAGGGAGCCTGCTTCTCCCTCTGCCTCTGCCTGCCACTCTGCCTGTGCTCGCTCGCTCTCTCTCCCTCTCTCTCTCTCTGACAAATAAATAAATTAAAAAAAAAAAAAAAGACAGGTAGCAACCAAGACCATCATGTATTTGGAGCCTAACATATTATAAGTACTCTACATATTCTATCTCCAATTTCAGCACCTCATGCTAATATACATTATTATATATTATTTTTTAAAGATTTTATTTTATTTATTTGACAGAGATCACAAGTAGGCAGAAAGGCAGGCAGAGAGAAGAGGAAGTAGGCTCCCCACTGAGCAGAGAACCCAATGCAGGCCTCGATCCCAGGACCCTGGGATCATGACCTGAGCTGAAGGCAGAGGTTTTAACCCACTGAGCCACCCAGGTGCCCCACGTTATTTTATATTCTTTAAAAATATGAAAATCAAGAGTTGGAAAACCTAAGTAACTTGCCCTATGACTATTATTAATGACTATGATCATATTGCAGTTAAATAGAAAAGCCTGGATTCAAATCCATATCTGCATGCCTCCAAGTTCACTTCCTTTCTTTCCACATGGAATGTTCATCCATTCAAAAGCCAGTACCTTCAAAGTAACAAGGAGGAAACTCAAGGTGACATTGCTCAAGACTTTGTTCATGATGCCTTTAGAAAGAAGACAACACATCTTCGCTTCGTTGGATGTCGGGAATTGTTTTCACAAAACTTCAAGCCCCCACTATGAGAAGGTCTCCATCTGATTAGCTATCACCATCCCCTGATTTACAATAGCCATTAGTTGGGGCACGTCACTTTTACAGGCATCCATGTTCCAGTGAAGTGATTTGTCCATGACTGTATATAATTATAGTCCAATTGGATCAGGCAGTGACCATCCAACTGCTCAGACATTCATTTTATTATCAGCCTTGATTTGAGCTTTAATTAAATAATAATTTATTCAGTACCTCCTTCAAAGCAGCCTGCTGCTACTAATACTCATACATCACTTCAAGTGTCTATATATACTGTGGAAACTCAATAAATGGTGCTGACTAACTTCATGACTGGTAGAAAGAGAAATATTGTTGAGGCAGTTGAGGTGGAAACAAACCCAGCTCTGTGATATGCAAAATTGAATCAGTTGATCTTTACATTAGTTAACACAGAGACACATCCAGGCATCAGAAGAGAGGCAGCAGTTCAAAGCCATGTTATATCAGAAACAGCTATATACTCTTAACTGCTGTGCCCACTGGCTTATTTCCCATGTCCTTAGATCAGCTATGGCATTTTCACAAATAGGCTGGCACTTGACATAGCAGGCTTCCCTGGGACTAGTTGCATGGTGACCCTGGGCTGAGGTGCCATCAGCTGCTGAAAGATGGCTTTCCCCCTAAATGCTGGGATCTACAGGAATGGCAAATGCATGCTGTTGACATATATAATAACGCCATCCTGTTTATTTCTAGGGAAAGGAGTTAAGATGCCTCTACAGTGGAGGGAGTTCAGTAGCTCCATGCATACCATCTGCATTCTACAGATAAGAATATAAACACCCAATTATAAATAAAACAAATAAAAGCAGTCAGATCACACACACACCCCATACATACAAAGGCACAAGCATTAACCATTATAATTGAAAAGTATAAATGGCAATGAATATTTAAGAAGGGACTTACCTATATCAATGGGTCAAATAGATAAAAAAAAAACAGTGATTTATCACCAAAATGATTCATGGGTAAATATAAACACGTAAGAATGGATTAATATACAAAGTCATCTCTACTTGCATCTTGAATCCCTTGCTACTAGGAGAAATAGGGATTACTCTTCTTCCTCATTTTCCATTTCCAAGATCTCCCTTACACTCTCCTTCAGTCAAAGACAACTATGATTTCTCTTCCTGTGGACACATATCTCATGTTTGTGCTCTCAGGTTAACTATCAGGTTTATTTAATCATAGAGTTTCATGAGATTTCCACTGAGCAATGAGATTAAGGGCTAATGAGAGCAACATTGGATTCCTTTCTTATGTGAGAATATTTATATTTATTTTTACTTTTTTTCTGCCTCAGAAATGGAGCCAGGTTCTTTTTCAAACTATACAGATTCATAAGCTCCTGAGGTTTATCCAGAATTGCAAAGCTATGGAGGTCATTGTAAACTATAGAAGCTAATCAGGATGTATAATAGTGACCATGTCTTGCCAAGCTTCATGACAGAAGGAACTGTGACAAAGAGGATATTTTGGAATCCATAAGCACCAGTAGATAATATTTTATAAGTACAGGGGTGCTTCTAAAGTTCTCTGTTACTGATATTCCCTATTTTGGTAAAGGAAAACGTTAGTTCAACAGCTATTTAAAGCCAAAAACCCGAAATTATTTGTATTCTTTTCCTTTACTCCTGTTTTGCATCAAAGCCATCAGCAAATACTGTGAGCTTTGCCTTCAGATTGTGCTCCTGTCTGCCAACTACTCACTAAGTTCTCTGATACCAGTGTATTAAATGGTGAATTTTTTTGAGAGACAGCAAAACTGTGACACCCCAAGCATTCCCATTTCTCCACATCCTTACTAACATTTGGCGTTTTCTATTTTGTTGATAACAGTCATCCTAACCGCGCCTGGGTGGCACCATTCAGATAGGCATCAGACTCTTGATTGCGGCTGAGGTCAGGATCTCGGAGTTGTGAGATGGAGCCACTCCTGAGTTGGGGTCTATGGTCAGTGGGGAATCTGCATGGGACCCTCTTCCTCTGTGCCTCCCCGCACCCATATTCACTCTCTCTAAAGTAAGTAAGTAAGTCTTCAAGAAAAAGATAAGTTATCCCAATAAGGATGACATGATAAATCATATCATGCTTTTTATTTTCATTTCCTTGATGACTAGTCATGTTGAATATCTTTTCATGAGCTTATTGGTCATTTGCATATCATATTTGGAGAAATAGCTGTTTAAATTCTTTCCCTATTTTTAATTTGGGTTCTTTGTTTTTGCTGTTGAGTTTGAGGAGTTTTTATATAGCCTGGGTAATAGTGTTTATTATATATAAAATTGGAAATATTTTCTCCCACTCCATTGTTTTTCACCCCTCCCCCCAAAATTGACAATCCCTTTGGTGCCCTTTGACTCACAAACTTTAATTTCGATGTTGTCCTCTTTATCTTTTTTTTTTTTCTTTTGTTGCCTGGGCTTTTGGTATCAAAGCCAAGAAATCATTGTCAAATTTAATTTTATGAACATTTCTCCCGTGTATGTATGAGTTTTATGCTTTTAGTTTTTATTCTATGGTTTTGATCTGTTTTCATCTAGGTTTTGTGTGTGCCATCATGCAAGGGTTCAAATGTATGCTTTTGCATGTGAATACCCAACTTTCTAAGCAATATTTGTTGAAGACTGTCCTTTTCTTATTGGATGCTTTTGGCACCTTTGCTGAAAATCGTTTGACCATATGTATGGGGTTTATTTCTGGTTTCCCTATTCTATTTCTTTGGTATATGTGTTTTCTTATACAAGTACCACATTGAATTAACTACTGAAGTTCTCTAGTAAGTTTTGAAATTTAGAAAATGTAAGTCCTCCAAATTTGTTCTTTATTCCAGATTTTTGTTGTTGTTATTGTTGTTGTTGTTACTCCAGATCCCCTGAGACTGAGTTTTAGGATTTTTTTTTCAATTTCTGTTAAAAAAAAATTGCCAATGAGATTTTGATAAAAGTGGAATTGAATCTGTAAATCTCTTAGGGCAGTAATTTCATTGTAACATATTAAATCTATTCTATGAGCATGGGATAGCTTCTCATTTATTTATGTTTTCTTTAAAATTTTTCAGCAGTGGTTTATAGCTTTCAGTGTATTCCTTTCAATTTCTTAAATTTATTCCTACAGTTTTGGGTTTTTTTTTGGCACTATGGTAAATGGAATTGCTTTCTTAATTTAGTTTTCAGGTTATTTGTTGTTAATGTTTAGAAACAGAACTGACTTTTCTGTTTATATTTTGTATCCTGAAAACTCGCTGAATTTGTTTATTAACTCCTACATTTTTTTTTTATAGAATCTAGGATTTTCCACCTATGAGAGCTGGTCTTCTGCAAACATAATTTGAATTACTTGATTCCAGTTTGGAAGTTTCTTTACTTTTCTTTTTTGCTTGTTTGTCTTTTTCTATTCTCTTTTCTTTTTTCAGGTAAGTGCTCTGGCTAAAAATCCCAATGCCATGTTACGCAAAAATGGTGGAAGTGGACATCCTTGTCTAATTCCTAAACTTGAGGATAGCTTTCATTCTTTCACCACTGTGTGACATTATCTGTCAATTTTTCATATATGATCTTTATCATAGGCAGTTTTCTTCTATTCCTAGATTGTTGAAAAATCTTATTTAAAAAAAAAGATGTTGAATTTTTCTCAAATGTCCTTTCTTCTTTTCTTTTTTTTTTTATTATGTTCAGTTAGCCAACATATAGTACATCTTTAGTTTTTGAGGTAGTGTTCAACAATTCATTAGTGGTGTATAACACCCAGTGCTCTTTACAAAATGTATCAATTTAGAGTATAACATAGGATTTTTATCTTTAATCCAATAACGTACTATATTACATCTATTGAATTGCATATGTTGAACCATCCTTGTGTTATAGGAATAAATACAACTTAGTCATGATTATAATCCTTTTAACACACCTTTGAATTGGTATGCTAACATTTTATTAATCTTTAAGACACTATTCTTTTTTTTAAGTTGTTATTTAAATTTCAGTTAGCTAACATACAGTGTAATATTAGTTTCAGATGTACAGTATAGTAATTCAACACCCATACAACAACCAGAGCTCATCACAGCAACTGCATTCCTTAACCCTTAACACCTATCTAACCAATCCCCCCACCCAACCACCCCAAGTGCCTCCCCCATAGTAACCATCAGCTTTTACTCTATTGGTAATAGTCTGTTTCTTGGTTTGCCTTTCTCTTTTTTTCTTTTTTTCCCTTTGCTCATTTGTTTTGTTTCTTAAATTCCACATATGAGTGAAATGATAAGGTATTTGTCTTTCTCTGACTGCCTTATTTTGCTTAGCGTAATACTCTCTAGCTCCATCCATGTCTTTGCAAATGGTAAGATTTCATTCATTTTATTACTAAGTAATATTCTATTGTGGAGATTAAATAGATAGATAGATAGATAGATGATAGATAGATGATAGATAGATAGTCATATCTTTTTCCATTCATCAGTCAATGGACACTTGGGCTGTTTCCATAATTTGGCTATTGTAGGTAATGCTACTATAAACATCAGGGGGCATGTATCCCTTTGAATTAACATTTTTGTACCCTTTGGGTAAATACTTCACAGTGCAATTGCTGGATTGTAGGTAGTTCTATTTTTAACTTTTTAAGGAAGCTCCACACTGTTTTCCAGAGTGGCTGGACCAGTTTGCATTACCACCAACAGTACAAGAGGGTTCCCATTTCTCCATACCCATGCCAACACCTGTTGTTCTTTGTGTGGTTGATTTTAGCCACTCTGGCAGGTGTGAAGTGTGAGGTCAATGATATGTCATTGTAGTTTTGATTTGTATTTTCCTGATGATCAGTGATGGTAAACATTTTTCATGTGTCTGTTGTCCATCTGGATGTCTTCTTTGAAAAAATGTTTATTCATGTCTCCTGCCCATTTTTAAATTGGATTATTCCTTTTAAACCATTGAGTTTTATAAATTATTTATATATTTTGGATACTAACCTTTTATCAAATACATTGTTTGCAAATATCTCCCATATTGTAAGTTAGTTTTGTTGATGTTTCCTGTGCAGACTTTTATTTGTATGTGTGTTATGTTAGTCACCATACAATACATCTTTAGTGTTTGAGGTGGTGTTCTAATATTCATTGTTTACATATAACACCCAGTGCCCCATTCAATACATGCCCTTCTTAATACCCACCACCAGAGTCACCCATACTACCACCTCCCTCCCCTCTAAAACCCCCATTTTTTAGACTGGGTTTAAAGACTCCTTTAGAGTTTAAGACTCCTTAATACCCAACACCAGGCTCACCCATACTCCCACCCCCCTCTCCTCTAAAACCCACCATTTGAACAAATGGTGCTGAGAAAACTGGGCATCAACATGCAAAAGAATGAAACTGGACCACTTTCCTACACCAAACGTAAAAATATTCAAAATGGGTTAAAGGCCTAATGTGAGACCTGAACCATAAAATTCAACAGGAGACCACAGGTAGTAACTTCTTCTTCTTTTTTTTTTTTTAAGATTTTATTTATTTATTTGACAGATTGCAAGTAGGCAGAGAGAGAGGAGGAAGCAGGCTCCTCGCTGAGCAGAGAGCCTGATGTGGGGCTGGATCCCAGGACCCTGGGATCATGACCTGAGCTGAAGGCAGAGGCTTTAACCCACTGAGCCACCCAGGTGCCCCGGTAGTAACCTCTTTGACATCAGCCATAGCAACTTCTTTCTAGATATGTCTACTGAGGCAAGGGAAACAAAAGCAAAAATAAACTATTGGGACTTCATCAAAATAAATCAACAGTTGAGAGGGATATTGCTATATAGTTTTTTGCTTATTTGTTTCTCATAAAATGCCTTTGTATAACTTTGGGATCAAGGTAATGCTGGCTTCATTGATTGAATGAAAAGTGTTCCATTTCATTCAGTACTTTGAAAGAGTTTGAGGAGGATTGGTGTTAATTCTTTAAATGTAGTGAGACTATTCAGCCCAAAGAGTTTCTTTATTGAGAGGTTTTGATTACTGATTTAATCCCCTTGCTATTTGTAGATCTATTAAAATTTTGTATTTCTTCATAGTTTAGTTTTGGTACATTGTATTTTTTTTTTAATTTCTTTTCAGCATAACAGAGTTCATAGTTTTACACCACACCCAGTGCTCCATGCAATGCGTGCCCTCCACAATACCCACCACCTGGCTCCCCCAATCTCCCACCCCCCGCCCCTTCAAAACCCTCAGGTTGTTTTTCAGAGTCCATAGTCTCTCACGGTTCATCTCCCCCCCAATTTCCCTCAACTCCCTTCTCCTCTCCATCTCCCCATGTCCTCCGTGTTATTTGTTATGCTCCACAAATAAGTGAAACCATATGATAATTGACTCTCTCTGCTTGACTTATTTCACTCAGCA
>PISX010013691.1:0-55629 GCA_004024625.1 Mellivora capensis | reverse complement strand
GAGAAGGAGAAGGAGAAGGAGAAGGAGAAGGAGAAGGAGAAGGAGAAGGAGAAGGAGAAGGAGAAGGAGAAGGAGAAGGAGAAGGAGAAGGAGAAGAAGAAAAGTTTAGCTAATTCAAAGGATCAAAACAAATGAAAAGAAACCATCCCTGAGGAAGCCAAGGCACCAGATTTACTAGAAAAAGACTTTAAAACAATTATCTCAATACAGTGAAAGAACTAAAGGAAAAGACAGACATGGAAATAGACAAAATCAGGAAAACAATGTATGGAAAAAAAAAAACACTGTTGTAAAAAGGAACCAAACAGATACTAGGGGCCTGAAAAATGCAATAACTAAAATGAAAAATTCACTAAAGAATTTCAACAGTAGACCTGAGGACACAGAAGAAAGAATCAGCAAACTTGAAAATAGGACCACTGAAAGTATCCAGTCTGAGGAGCAGAAAGAAAAAAGATGAAAAGTGAATAGAACCTAAGAGACCTGTGGGAGACCATTAAATGGACCAACATATGCTTTATGGAAGTCCCAGAAGGAGAAGAGAGAGAGAGAGGAGTAGAAAGAACATTTGTAACCAAATTTGGTTAAAGACATGAATCTACATACCTAAGAAAAGAGAGAATCCCCAAACCAGCAAAAGTGACTTTTGATACACAAGGGACCCTCAATAAGACAAATAGCTGGTTTCTCTTCAGAAATCATGGAGAACAGAAGGCAGGGGGATTATATATTTAAAGTGAGGAAAGGGAAAAAGCCTGTCAACTGAGAATTCTATATCCAGCAAAATAAAGGAGAAATTAAGACACTCTCAGATAAAAAGTATAGGTATCAACATAATAAAGGGCATTTATAAAGAGCTCACAGCTAACAGCACAGTTAATAATGAGAACTAAAAGCTTTCTCCCTGAGATCAGGAACAAGACAAAGAGGCCTATTTTCACTGCTGTTATTCACCATTGTACTAGAAGGTCTAGCCAGAGATACTAGGCAAAAAAAGAAGAAGAAGAAGAAGAAGAAGGAGGAGGAGGAGGAGGAGGAGGAGGAGGAGGAAGAAGAGGAAGAGGAGGAAGGGGGGGAGGGGGAGAGGGAGGAGGAGAGGAGGAAGAAGAAGAAGAAGAAGAAGGAGAAGGAGAAGGAGAAGAAGGAAGGAAGGAATAAAGAAAGAAAGAAAAGTCATCCAAAGTGGAAAAGAAGAGGTACAAACTATCTCTATTTTCAGATGACATGATCCTATATGTAGAAAATTCCAAGGGATCCACAAGAAAGAAAGCTACTCGAGCTAATAGACAAATCTGGCAAAGTTTCAGCATACAAAACCAACACATAAAAAAGTTGGGGCCTTGCCTTACACCATATGCAAAATTAACTAAAAATGGATTGGAGACCTACACTCCGAAGATAACACTCTTGGGAGGAAAACAGGGAAAATCATTATGATTTAATGTCACTGAATTGGACACTAAAAATTGGTTGAAATGGTAAATTATATATATATACATATATAATTTATATATATAATATATATACACACATTATAGATATAGATATCTGTACCCCTCTCTTTCTCTCAGAATATATATATAGCTAATTATATAATTATACATAATAAATATATATAGTTATATATATAGCTAATATATATATATATATTCAGAGAGAGAGAGGGAGAGAGAGTGCACAAGCTGGGGAGAGGCAGAGGGAGAGGGGGAAGCAGACTCCCCACTAATCAGGGAGTCCAGTGTGGGAATTGATCCCAGGACCCTGTGATCATGACCCAAACCGAAGCAAACGCTTAATGGACTGAGCCACCCTGGTGCCCCTCCTTACTTTTTCTTTAATTAAAAAAAAATATGATGTTTATAATATCTGCATGTTTGGGAAAATGTGCAATGTACATTCAATGTACATACATACAAAAATTATGTGTATGATAATTAAAACATGCCCTCCTATTGCCTTTTATTTCATTTAATCCTGACAACAATGCATGGGGGATGATCTCATTGTTTCTGTTGTCATGGCAAGGAAACCAAGGCTCCAAGAGAGGTTCTGGGGGCCTGCTCAAGGTCACGCCTAGGAAATGGGCTTGCACTAGGAGAGCCAGAGCTCCTACTCATAAACACACTGCCTCCTGAAGCTGAACTCCAACCACATGTTACTGCAGAGCTTCCAGGGAGCTCAAAGCTTTCTTTTATAATGTTCTATACTCAGATCTTGCGGAACTGATGATTTGGAAAAGAAGGAAGGGAACTCCAACTGTTACTAGCCACAGAAACGGCTGCTGACAACTGTGGACCTTGGGTAAGATGACTTCCTATATTTTTATATGTATTACAAAATGATTAAATAACACCTCCATAATTTCATGTAATTACCATTTCTTTTTTGTGGTAAGAACATTTAAGATCCACTCTATTATTAGCAACTTTCAAGTATATAATACAGTGTTATTAGTAAGGACTTCCTAATCTTAACTGTAAGGATTGGACCCATATAAGGACCATTAGAGATAACCTGTAGTATACTTAAAGAAATGCCAGGTACTAATACATTCTTGGAAATTTCAGTTGCAGGAATAAATGGATGCCCCTTCACAGGTCAAACATTCCTGATTGCTACCTTTTCGTGTTGAACAGTGATTCTACCTGGATCACTAAAAGAGGGTCACAGTGGGAAGCATCCCATCCACATAGGCAGGCACCTGAAAATTAGAGGGGAGCACACCCCCAGGGCCATAGTTGGAGTAGGAGTGTTAGCCCCAAGAGGAAGACTCATTATGCTTCTCCTAAATTCTGCAATGGTTCTTGGTTTTGCCATTTTGATGTCTATCCTCCAAAGCCACTTTTTTTTAAAGGTTTTATTTATTTGTTTGACAGACAGAGATTACAAGTAGGCAAGAGAGGCAGGCAGGGAGAGAGAGGAGGAAGCAGGCTCTCCACGGAGCAGAGAGCCCTATGTGGGGCTCGATCCTGGGACCCTGGGATCATGACCTGAGCCGAAAGCAGAGGCTTTAACCCGCTGAGCCACCCAGGCGCCCCTCCAAAGCCACTTTTAAGTTGTTTCCAACTCTCCTGCACTCAAGAGGCTTGGGAGTTCACTCTGAATCACAGGCATAAAAAATAGCCAGGAAGTCCCTGAGTTATATTTGTGATCAATTCCTTTCCCAACTAATTTTAAATCTTCCCAGGTGCCGCTTAGTGATTGCGTGAGCAGTCTGCAGAACAGAGAGCTGGGTTCCTTCAGCTGGTGAGACAGCCTGGCTTTGGGCATATCTGGTCAAGGATGCCATAAATTCTGTACAGCGTACCTTTCATCCAATAATCCTCAAAGTGCACCTGCAAGCATTAGAGAACATGCCTTCCACTTCAAAGTCACCCCCCAAGAATTGACTCGCCTTCCCAGTTCACAATGTCACCATGAGAACAACTGCAGCCCTCACAGCCCCATGTTGAGTAGACAGCCTGCCCACCACTTCCGCAATAACGCAGCCAGTCTCTGACTAATCCCCAACTTACCAGTGATTCATAGATAGGAACAAGCTCATTACGTCCCACCACCTCCGCCCCTGGAGTTCTCCCCAGCATTTCTCTGCTGCAGCCAGAGCCACCAGCAGCTCCCTGTCCCCTTCTCAGGGCTCAGGAGCTGCAGCCTCCCCGGCCCCCCTCTGCAAGCATCGCTGATGCCAAAAGGCAGTTGGGGCAAGTTTTCAGAGCGAGGGTTTTGGAATCAGGCAGGCCACTGATCAAGTTTGAGTTCCTTCACTTGTTGGCTGCATGGCCTTAGGTTTATTTATTTATTTATTTATTTCTCTAGTCCTTGTTTTCCTCATCTGTAAAATGGAAAGCTAACTGTACAAATCCCTTAGGGGGTTGTGAGTGCCAAATAACAGGAGGCATAGAAAGCATGTAGCACATAGGAAGTGCTTTCTAAGAGCTAGCTATTAGTATCATTATTATCACCATTAAAAATACTCGAAGACTCAGCTGCTCTCAGAGGCATTAGTAACCCAGCCCACTGTCAATGTCCCAGATTTATGCCTGATGATCTATCTGCTCCCACTGTCTCACAACCCATCCCACTTGCTCACTCTCTCCAGCGAGTTCCCAGAACATTCCATCCTTCCTCCTGATGTAGCACTGGTGCTTCTCTCTGTCTAGAATACTCTTCCTATTCTTATTATTCTTCTTCTCTTTTGCCTGGCTGACTTCTCATCTGTTAGGTCTCAGCTTAGATGCCACTTCCCAGGAAGCCTTGTTAAGCACTCCTAGTCTCCCCCACCAGACCTGGTTATGTTCCTCCTTAATGCTGTTAAGTGCTGTATCTCTTTGGAACATTATCCATAATTATAATCACGTCATTATGAATTTAACCATGATTATGTGTCTGTCCCCCTTCTACCATAAACTATAATTTCCATTGGGAAGGAATTGTTTCTATCATGGCATCTTTATCGCCTAGGAAATGGCTTGGCACTTAGTGTGAATGAATGAGAGAAAGGGGAAAAAACCAAGGTGAGGGGGTGAGGGAGGGATTGGGAAGAAAAGGAAGATCCTTGGCTACAGTATGAACCATTCAAATTATACCATTCTAGATCCTGGCCACTTGCTCAGCTCACAAAACTAGGCTTCCCCTAGATCCCAGCCATCTTTGTCGAGCCTAACACCAAACCAAGCTTTCCTAGAACCTTCCTTGGAGGATTAGGTGCTGCTTCTAAACTCAGCAGGCAGTGCCTGAGGTCCTACAGAGCATAAGCTAAACTCCTTGAAACATATCCAAGCCACCTGCCTGCCTTTGCATATTCCCTTCCACCTGGGTCCTCACCATGGTCCTATATCCCCCCAATTAGCCACCTCTCCATGAAGGCTGCCTGGACCTCAGCTAAATTCCCATTCCCTAAAGACATAAGATGCACCTCCAGACCCCACCCTGCCTGGACCTCAGCTAAATTCCCATTCCCTAAAGACATAAGATGCACCTCCAGGAGCCCCACCAGCCCTCCTGCTTTTGGTTCTGGGCTCTGGGGGAGACAGGATTCAGGGTCACCATTAGGACTCCTAAGGAAGTTGAGCAGACTAACTCTCAGTGTGACAACCTCGAGTTGTGTCTTACCAACTTTCCATGGAATATCACAGAAACATGACATTTCTATAAATTTTAAAAATAACTCATTTGAAAGATACTAATTTTTTGTAAAAGTTCTTACTTGTTTGGGTTTATCTACTATAACAATGTTACAGGAATCCATGTGCCAACCCTACCCCTGCTCACCACACACATATTTCAGTCTTACTACACCTACACTGATTCCAGGTATACCTTGGTTTCTGTGGGAAAATGCATGCCCAGATTCAATCAACCAACCTACATAGCAGTCCTTGGAACCTCAGTTCTTGGTGAGTAAAGGATTTCCTGCCTGTGCACCAGACTGGAGGCTTTCTTATGATGAAGAGTGGGAGAAATTCCAGGAAGGATATAGTTCAGGTTCAACTTTAATGTAATAAGACCAGTTTAGGGATGTGCTTGGGGAAATGGATCACTCGCCAGGTGGATCTCCTTTTGTCTTCCACAATGCTGCACATCCACTCCCAAGCCTTTGTTCACGCTAATTCTCCGGAATGGGATACCTGCTCCCTTCCCCTCCACCTGGTTAGACTCAGTCTATCTTCTAGGTCCATCTTGAAGCTGCCTGAAAACTTCTCCAAGATGTACCCACCTGCCCTACTGAACTCTTGGGGGCACTTAGCCCATGTTGCCATCTTCACATGCTCTACAATTGTCTCATATACCTTTCTCCAAATCACATTATAAACTCATCAAGGGCAATGGCCATGCCTGGTGCACCACCATGGTCCTTTCATGGAATTGACACTGAAATCCCGGCCATCTCCTCCCCCTCTCTACTGCATATGCTCTAGCCCTCTACCTCACAAAAATGGGGAGAATGTTATGGGATTAGCCCAGAACAGCCTGAGATTATAGGTATCAACAGAAGGTATGGTTGCTTATATCCTCCAAGGTCTCTGCTCATGTGGGGAAACCACATGCTTTTTAGGAAGGAGGATTAGGGCAGCAGCTCTGCTATGGGTTGTGTGGAGTGACAGGTTGAGAGAACAATCAGAGAGGCTAAGAGAGGCCAAGTCACTCTGCATAAGAGCTACCCAGCTGAAACAATCTGATGTATCAGAAGAGGCTAGAAAGAGCGGGTTGTCAGAAGGACAGCCTGTGTCGTTACAAGTACAAAAGCAGGGAGAGGACCAGGAAGAAGAAGACAAAGAAGTAGACATAGAGCAGCCATCAGGAGGAGTGAAACTTTGGGGGTAAAGAAAGACATGTTTAAAGACAATTTTGAAGAGTTGTGCCATGTGACATATAGCCTCCTCCCCCCCCCTCAGAAACCTGCAGTAAATATCAACATTGCTCTCTGATGTTTTCCAAATCAGGTGTGTGGAGTGTTCAGTTCATTTTTTTCAATAAGGCAATAGGTATGGCAGTTCTCACGTGGATGCAGGGTAAATGAACAGAAGTCCAAGGAAGCCCAGCTTGGGGACATATGGGTGACATTCTCTTCCTTCCCCTTTCCTTCCTCCCTCCCTCCCTTCTCTCTTTCCTTCCTTCCTTCCTTCCTTCCCTCCTTTCTCTTTCTTTTTTCTCTCTCTTCCTTCCTTCCCTCCCTCCTTTCTTTCTCTTTCTTTCTTTCCTTCCTTCCTTCCTCCCTCCCTCCCTCCCTTCTTTCTTTTCTTTTTTTCCCTTTCTTTCTTTCTTTCTTTCTTTCTCTCTCCTCCTTCCTTCCTTCCTTCCCTCTTCTTTCCTTCTTTCTTCCTTCTTTCTTTTTTTGGAGGGTGTCAGAGTCATTTTTTTATTGGCATAAAGACTAAATAAGAAAAATACAATTTGAGATTTGAGAAAATGAAAAACAAAAAAGGTACTCTGAGTCTCACTAGATTAATACTATCTTTCCTAGTTTTTTTCAAACCCTGGCTGAACTTTTGAGAAATGTGTTCTTAACCTAAACCCCACATAGACTTCGGAGATGAAGGCGAATCCCCATCTTTGACAATTTATGTTGTACCCACGGACAGCTGATAGCTGCTTACCTCAATTAACAGGGAAAAAAATCCAGCAGTTCTGAAGTGTTTTCCTGTCTCTCCTCAGGAAGACCAGAGGTTGCGGGAGCACATGTGGCCACACCCCGTGGGCCACAGAGCATGCTCACACTTACCATTTAATTCGAGAAACTGGAGCAAGCCCAGAGCAACAGATTGTGATTTGTGGGTGTCAAACATGCCAGAAAGCGGTCAGTGTGAAGGCGACAGATGGGAGAGGGTGGTATTCCTTTGCTGCGGTGGAAGGGAAAGCTGAGGGCCTCCTTCATTTTGAAACCTGTGGCTTTTCCCTGCCCAGGAGACCTGGCCACACTGGGGTGGCCCGTGGGAAAGTCTGAGTGTACAGGCCTCAAAGCCAGAAGGTCAGACGTGGATACAATAAAAATAAACTCTTGTGATTAGAACCCTGGCTCAGTGCACACATTTGTGGCCTCGGACTGAAGACGCTGGCCACAGTATGATTTGCATTCACCAAAAATAGTCATTTTAGCATCTGAGAGTGAGATTGGGAAGGAAGAGCCAAGCTCAATTTCTCACTCTCTAGGCTGCTATTTTTCTCCATGGGACCAAACACATCAGCGCAGTCCTTGTTCTTCCTTCTTGCTTCACTCTCACCTGCTCAGGTTTGGGTACTGCCAATCAACAAAAGGTTATTTAAGACCATTTGTGCCCCAGACATGATGCTAGACACTGGGGATTCCACAGTGAACAGATTACACGTGGCCCTTGCCCTTGAGGGCAAGGGCTAGAGAGTCTTGTTGGAAACGTGTGTGTTTCCTGAGGACTGTCCTAACAATCTCCCACAAACAAGGGGGCTTAAAAAACAGAACTTTATTGTCTCATAGTTTGGGAGGCCAAAAGTCCAAAATGAAGGCTTTGGCAGAGCCGTGCTCCTTCCAGAGGTTCCAGTGAAGACTCCATCCTTGTCTCTCTCAGCTTCTAGGGGCGGCTGGCAATCCCCAGCATTCCTTGGTATGTAGATGCCTCACTTCAGTCTCTGCCTCTGTCTCCATGAGGCCTTCTCCCCCATGTGTCTGTGTGTCTGTGTCCAAACTTCCTTCTTCCATTAAAGGCAACAGTCATATTGGAGTTAGACCCACCCTAAACCAGTATGATTTCATCTTAACTAATTACTTCTCTAAGGACACTATTTCCCATAAAAGGTTACATTCTGAGGTTCCAGGTGGACATGAACTTGTTGGGGGAGGGCACCTGTTGAACCAGATGTCAAATGATAAACCAATAAACACAAATAAAAGGTACAGGGCAGGATTATATGGAGGCTGCTAACCTGGTTGTTTTCTGGGTATTTCCACTCCACCTCCTCACAGGCACACCCAGTCAGGATACACCAAAGCAGAAACAAGAGCAAAAGGAGAGAGCACACTGGGGGCTCCAGGATGATTCTTGGATGCATTCAACTTACAGAGTCTCTCTTTCCTCTCCCAGTGAAGAGCCCAGATATGGCAGGACCTGGAGAAAGGAGAGTGAGAAGACAGCATGGCAACAAGAACAGGGGACGTGGGTAGGAGATTGAGGGGTGGTGGGTCTCCAGACTGGGAGAGGAAGGGGCAACTTCTGTGAGGAGGACCAGAGAAGGAAGTGTCTGGGCCATTCTTGAGTGTGACCCCCCACACACACACATGCACAGACACACACACACACACACACACACACACACACAACTCTTCACCTCATCAAGAGTTCCAGGTACTTGTAAGTCCCTCTAAGCCAAGGGGAGGAGACTTGGACACCTCTGTGGACATGGAGCAGTAGGAGGAAAGGAATAGAACCAACTGGAATTTCTGTCTGAGCTAAGGCCATGGTAGACACACCACCACTGTCTCTGTAATTGCAGATGGTGATAGGAAGGGAACAGGTGCACTGGCACAGAATAACAAAGGGGGCTGCTTTCAACTGAGGCCTGACAGGAGCTCTCTGAAGAAGTGACTGCAAGGATGGGACATGAGAACAGGAAGAAGTTTACAGGCAGAGGGGCAGGGCTGAGGACTTTTCTGGCAGAGAGCACAGCTGGTGAGCAGGTCCCGTACTCTCAGTCCTCTGGATGGAGGCCCTGAGCATCAGGGAATCAAGCAAGAGAGAGAGAAACACTAAATGGGGTGAAGAGGGAAGCAGGGGCTGGAGCCACAGGTCTGGCAAGACCCAGTGAGGAATTTGGCGGTAAAATCAACAGGACCAGGGGGCGCCTGAGTGGCTCAGTTGGTTAAGCGACTACCTTCAGTTCAGGTCATGATCCTGGAGTCCCAGGATCGAGTCCCGCATCAGGCTCCCTGCTCGGCAGGGAGTCTGCTTCTCCTGCTGACCTCTCTCCTCTCATGCTCTCTCTCTCTCAAATAGATAAATAAAATCTTTAAAAAAAAATCAACAGGACCAGGTTAAAGAATGATGGCGGGTTGGGGAGATGGTGTTAGGGGACTGGATAGGAAAAAAGAAGCTTCAAAAATGACTCAGAGGTGGAAGTAGGAGGAGCAAGTTTGGCCAGAAGGGGATGGAGCATTAACTTGGGGACATGTGGAGTTTGAGAAGGCTTCTAGGTGGTCATGTGAAAATCCTAAGTAGGCAGAGGAATGGCTGAGTCTGAGCTCAGAGAGAAATCAGGCTGAAGGTATAAAGCATAAATGTGGGAGTTACTGCAGAAGGGTCAATGAGGGTAAACCCATCCAGGTCAGCTGTGTGGCAGAAAGGAGAGAACCGTAGGCTTTATTTTTAACAAAAGTAGATATTTTTTCCCTAGTTACAAAAGCAAAACATATTCATTGCAAAATGCTGGAAATTCAGACCAGCAGTAAGAGGGTAAGAAGAGGAATTTCTGCTCCCAACAGTGTACTATAAATATGGGTACATGTCAATATATATCCTACCACAGGGTGGTGAGCAACTGGGGGTGGTGCATTGCAACAACATGGAAGTCATTCCTGATCATCTCCCAGTATAAACAACACTGCCATGAACAAGCTTTTCGTGTGTCCTTTCATTATTTCTATAGGATAAATGACCTTGCAAATCAAAAGAGGTTTATGCTCTCTGTGGTTTTTGATCCTTGTCACTGTACTGCCCTCCAAAAGAGCTGGATCTGTTTATGAAGTTATAGGTGTGGCTGGATCAGGAGGAACACAGACTGGCCAGGTTCCCTCCCAAACCTTCCACTACCGACAGAGATGAGCAAGTCCAAGGGGTGGAGGTTGTCATCCCAGGGAAATGCTCCAGAGCATGCCTGCATGAGCTCTCAGGCACTGAATGTTCCCGAAAGGAGTGATTCTCCTGAATGCCAAGAGCGACGTCAGGAAGCTCAGCTACCAGATGAATGGAATTTACATGACTGCAGGTGGGCCGGTGTTGTTTGTGCTGATGGGTGAAGTCATGTGTCCAGGGTCGCAGAGAGGTTTGGGGTTAACAGGCAGCCCTTACAACCTCCTTCAGGCTCTCAGCCTCACACAGGTGCAGCCTGGCAGCACTCCATGGGGCTGCTGAGACCATGACTGGAGAGCGCCGGCACCTGCTCTGGTGCTCCGCACATGCGCCCTGGCACGTTTTCTCTCCTCACCCCGTGGTCTTCAGGTGATGGCCAACTGGAGAACACATCTCTGCAGCTCTCCCTCCTTCCCTGCTCTGCTCGGCATGTCTTCCATTCGCTGGATCTCACTCCTCAGCCTTTGCGTCTGTTTGTTAGGCTCTGCTTTGGGAGCAAACTCAGGCTAAGACAGTTGCTGTAGTTGTGTGACCTTGAGAAAGTGCCTTAATCTCACTGATTTAAACGTTCTCATCTCCAAAATGGGAGGAACTAGGAGTGCTTCCTGGGGTAGGCAGATTAATGCCCTCACACCCGGTCCCCACCACCAAAGATGCTTGCATCCTGGTCCCCAGAGCCTGGAAATATGTTAGATTATGGCAAAGGGAAGTTGAAGTTACAGATGGAATTAAGGTTGTTAATCAGCTGACTTGAAAACAGGAAGCTGATCCTGGCTAATCCAGGTGGACCCAGTGTAATCAGATCATCCCTTCAACATGGGAGAGGGGGGCAGAAGAGAGAGAGATGGCCTCTGAGGAGAGATGCTCTGAGGAGCTTTGTGGTCGGCTTGGAGGCTAAAGGAAGGCATGCAGAGCCAAGGAATGCGGGCAGCCTCCTGGAGCTGGGCAGGGCACAGAAACGGATTCTCCCCTAGAGCCTCTGGAAAGAATGCAGCCCTACCGCCACTCTGGTTCTAGTCCACTGAGACCTGTGTCAGCCTTCTAACCTCCCAAACTGTGAGGTGATACGTTTCCCTTAGTTAAGGCACTAAGTTTGCGATGATTTGTTACAGCAGCAAATAGAAAATGAATACTTACTGTATGTGACCATTTCACAAGCTGTGTGTAAAGTGTTTGGCTCAAGGGCGGGTGCGGAGGAAATGCTGTTGCTGTTCTTGTTTGGTAGCAAATAACCCCAGAGCACCTGTCTGGTACACTGAGGTGACAACCTGAGTGCCAGCCCTGCTGATTCGGGGAGAAAACATCATCCTTTAAGGGGTACATGAGTGATGCCAATGTACTTCCAGGACCTGGGACCATGTCTTTGAGCCCTCAATGATAGCCTTGTGGCCACCAGCACCACTCATCCCCTGACCGTTAGCACCCTGGTCCTTGCCCCATCCCAGGCTGCACCGCCCCCCAACCTTTCCCACCCCCCAGCCCCTGAAAAGGAGCCAGAGCCAGAAATAGCAGCCCCATCCTTCAGTCTGAAAATGCGCTCCTGCCAATTTGGTATTTTTGTCACTGAATGCATTTAAAGTGTGAAGACGCTTTTTCAGGCAACATCAATATCCTAGACCATCTTAAGGTGGGGTCCTGGACCAGCAGCATCCATGTCACCTGGAACTTGTTAGACATGGGAATTCTCTATCCCATCCCAGACCTACTGAATTAGAAACTCTGGGGGTGGGGCTCTGTAATATGTTTTAACAGGCCTCCAGGAGATCCTGGTGCATGGAAGGTTCGAGAGCTGTTGTGCTGTACTGGGCCCGGTACCAGATGCCAGGTGGACTGCGTGTTTCATTGGGCCCTACCTTTCTCTTCCTGTCTGTTCCTACCACCCCCCGGGGTTCAGTCACACAGGATATAAGGCTTATTAGTTAAGTCAGTAAATATTGTGCCTACAGTAGGCGAGGCACGGAGCTAAAAAGTGGGGTGCAGTGGGGAACAAGCCAGCTTAGGGCCTTTCATGGAGATAAAAGAGAAGGCATTTAACAAATCATTCCCCAGTCATACCTCACAAGGTACAATTTGCAGTACTGTTTGTTTGTTTGTTTAAATCCAGGCTTCTCAAGCTTTAATGTGCAAACAAATCACCTGGGATCTTGCTGAAATATAGATTCTGTTCAGGTAGGGCCTGAGAGCCTGCATCACCAGCTCTTGGGTGGTTCTGAGACCGCTGGCGGGATGGCCACACTTTGAGCAGCTAACCTCTTATGGCAAGTTCATCTTCATTATCCCATTCCATCCCCCAGACTCGCTGATAAGCAAAGGTAGCAGGAATTAGAGCCTCATTTTCAGGTCAGGAAACCCAGATCCTGAAACTTTGCCATGTTGAGGGCTGGCACCCTAGAACCCAGGAGTTTCTTGGGCCTCTGGCTGTTATCAAGAAGGGCTGGCAGTGGAGACAAGGAACAAAGGCAGCTCCCTGATAAACTGCTGCCCTCAGGGTTTATCACAGAACTGCAGAGCTCTCCCTGCAGGGGTCCTGAGGGGAGGGAGACCTCTGCTCCTTCTCCCTCCTGTCCAGGACTTCGATAAGAAAACAGATGTGAATTTGCGATGCTTCGGAATTAAACTGCGCTCTTGGGCCAGCACTGAATGATAAGGAAGCCGCACTCCCCAGTTGCTGAGAGGAAAGAATAACACTGGAGATTTGCAGTGCCCCTCACTCCCCCACTTTTAAAAACAAAAGCCTTTCAAACTCCTTCCTATAGCAAAGGGAAAACAGGGTGCAGGCTTTTCTTGGCTTGTTTCCAGCCAGGGCAGCTGGAATCTATTGGACACATTCAGTTACTCTTTCCTGAGATTGGTGGGGTGGGGGGGTTGGGTAAAGGCTGCATTTCATTCAAGACCGCTCTTTCCCCTTGGGGCCCCCCCTCTCAAGGTTAAGGAATGCCCCACCATAGGCCACGTGCGATCTCTTGTCCCTTGACTGTTTCTTGCCTACACTGAGGGCTCTCAAGATTTGGGAAAGTGGTAGGATTCCAAGGGATTTAAGGGATTCTTTCCCACATCCTATCAAGCCTAAATAGCATCCACATCTCGTGTATTCAGCATTTGGCCAATTTGAGCAAATGACTATTTTGGCTGTCAAAAGCATGATATGACTCTTACGATTCTGCTTTTCAAACGAGTCGCCTACAAGGGATACATCTAATTTACAACAGGTCATGATTTCTCAATAATTGTTATTGCAGACTAGAAAATTTTCTGCAAAGTAAGGAAAGCAAGCCTTACTGTTTTTGAACACCATGATATTTTATGAATCCCAAATTTATGAAGTTTAGCATGATATTTTTGTAGGCATTTAATCAGACTTTCATTAATTTCAATTTTGCCATTTCCTTTTCCTACTTAGGAGTTCCCTACAAAAAAAAAAATTTTTTTTTTTTTTTAGTCTTGGGCATTTCTGTAGGCTCTTGAAGGTACTTAGCAGTTGAAACAGCCCTGGATAAGGAAGGGGGTGCTGCTGATAGGAATCTGGACAAAGGGTGGATGCCACCTGAGGGAACCACTTACCAACAGCATGAACCTTCACATTTTGCTTAGTTCTTGCATTTCCCTACCTCCAGGGATCCAGCTTCTTCCAAGAATCTGGTTGCCATGGTACCGGGGAAATCTCAAACTGTGTGGAGAAAACTGTAGAGCATCCTCAGGTCCAGGGGCTTTGTTCAAATTGACTAAATTTTAATTATAGCAAGTGTGGAGAGTGGTGGGCAAGGGGAGTATGGTCCAGACTGGAATGAAAGAGACCACCAAGAGTGAGGGGATGGGATGGGGGTGGCAGTGGGATGAGGGCCTGGGAGCTGGGGCATCTATGTGAAGGTCTTGTACATGGGGTTAGTCCTGTAGACTTGGGCATTGGATGGTTTTCAGTCCTGGCTCATCTTCCCCTTTGTCATGAGACCCTGGGCAAATCACTTCACTTCTCTGTGCCTTTGATCAATCTGTATAACAAGATCATTATAATGCCTGCCTCCTAGAGCTGTTGCTGGAATTAAATTAGCTCTGTATACTAGACAGTATACTAGATGTTCCTATATTGTATGCATATATGTATGTCTGGAATTCTATCAAAATAATGGCTATTGTATTTATATTCCTGTGGGTGGGGTCACTTTCCTTGTCTCTGCCCTCTTATGGTACAGAACTCTGGTCCTAAAGGAAGAGAAAAGGCTTTTTTCTTTTTTTTTTTTTTTTTATTGCTCCAATATGGTCCCCTCAGACACCCACAGCTCTTACCTGCTTAAGGGCAAATCCAACAGCAAACATGGTCTGAGGGGAGATTTTTGAAAAGTTAAAAGAAGAAAATGACAGTCTGCATTTGTATGTTCTCCGCTCCCCCCGCCCCCCCCCCGCCCCGCCGAAACCCCAGGAAACATTAAGGGTAACGAGGTGGTGATTAAAACAAACATGTTGGGCTAGTGAGTCTCAAACCCTCAGACCCACGTGTAAGTTGGAACAGACCCAGAGTCTGGCCCTGGATCCTGGGAGACAGGAGGAGGGAGGGTTTCCAGGGCAGTTGGAGGAGGCAGACTAGGAGGTGACTGGCCCGGCTCTTCCTTACCGTTTTGCCAGCCAGACTCCAGCACACACTACCCCTGAGAGTGAGGGGGGCTGAAAATCGGGTCAACCACGTGGCCACAAGGAGCATCAGCCAGCTGCCACCACAACGAGTGATTTTTTTTAAGGCAAGGCTAAGTTCAAGAACTGCTCTTCTGGGGCAAAAGGCAGCACTGAAGTCTCAAACTGAAGAGACCGAAGGGAAGAAACCCTGTGTGACCCTGGAAGGGAGGCTTACAGTTTGCCTCATTATCCCCTACACTCACTTCAGCGTCTGGATAAGGTAGGACAGGCTCCTAAGGTAGCACTTGCCCTCCTATGTCCCCTGGCCCCTGGGCAAGCCCCCACTCCCCACATGGCACAGGGGTTTCTTGTGTGCCTGCAGGGCCCTGTTCTAGTGTAGGCCAGACTTTCCATGTAGTCAGCCCCAAATCCCAAGGGTCTGACAGGGTGTTTGGCACAGGGTAATAGGCGTTGGTTGAAGGTAATTGCCAGGGAACTAGATAGGGAAGGGGGGAGTGAGACAGAGAAGGACAATCCCAGCGGTTAAGAGCACAGGTTCTGGTTCACAGTCTTGAGGTCTGAGTGCCTTGATTTCCTTGTTTGTAAAAGAGGGTTCGTGGGTGCGAACACTCCACAAGCTCATCACCAGGCTTAGAAGAGCATCTGACTCAGTGAGTCCAGGTTAAATATTGTCACTACTTTTGTTAGTAAGACAATAAGAAACCTTGCACCTGGAAGGTTGTGAGGGCAGAAATGTGCAATCACAAGAAGGGACTGTTTGCACACAGCACAGGGGGGGAAGGGGGAGTCGGATGGAGGAAAGTTTCCCCGCACACCCTGGCTAGGAAACTTCAAAACAAGTAAACATCAGAGGGTGACATTTAACTTTTCACAGAGCAAATGGAACATCACCATTCTCGCCCTGTGCAGGC
Source organism: Mellivora capensis (assembly GCA_004024625.1). Classification (NCBI taxonomy): domain Eukaryota; kingdom Metazoa; phylum Chordata; class Mammalia; order Carnivora; family Mustelidae; genus Mellivora; species Mellivora capensis. Next base: position 39,776 of record PISX010013691.1, on the reverse strand, counting down.
TGGGGCAGGAAATGGGTCAGTCATTGCCGAACACAGGTGACTTAAGAGTCCCACGGTGCCAAGGCGAGGCTGGTGTTTTGAAGAGGGAATGAGGGGGTGTGTGAGAGACAGAGATACGCATGGGGTATCTGAGATCCACCAGATAATACTTGACATGGTGTTCGGGCCACAGGTGGCTGCTTTATTGCATTAAAATTTCCATAATTCAGAAAATCTCTTGCAGCAGCTGTATGATTAGATGTTAAAGATTTGGAGGGACTTAAAGATCTATTTGGAAAAGCCCTGCATGATAAGACTAAGAGGGAGATAATGTCACAAATTTCAGTTCAGTCATTCGAGGCTTAGGCATAGCTCTCCTGAAAATGGGACACAGACCACTTCTGAGGACACCAAGACTAGATGTTTAATCTGTGCTTTACCTGGACTCTGCTAGCTCCTTCTCCATTCGTTAGCCCCTCTCAGAAGGTGATCAAGAGGTGGAAAATGTGAGAGGCCAGTTACAAAAATCTGATTAAAATGAGGGAAATCATTTGAGCCTGCCCTCCAGAAGAGCCCAGGTGCAGTGGGCTAAGGCTCAGAGGAACGAACGCCAGGATCCCATTCATTGTTAAGACCCCAGGATTCAACCCCTGCCCTCTTCATGCTGTGGTTCCTCCCTCAGGAAAGGGAGCACCACGTGTTTACTTGGCTTCCTTTGATTCCAGTTAGAATAGTCCCTGATTAAAGAACTTTTCACACATTCACCTCCTCCTGGCAATGCACCTCTATCATTTTGTGGTCAGAGAATCCCTCCTTACCTCAAGGTTTTGCCTGCTGTTACAAGGCAGACTCCTGGAAATGTCTTCTGGCATTTACCTCTTTCAAGTAAGGGTTACCTTAGGAGTGGAGGAATCTGGGGAAAGGGATGGAGCCTGTGGTGGCTGGTGAGGTGGGTACAGGGAAAGGAACACCATGGAGAGGCGTGAGGGGAAGCCAGAGTGGCCAAAGCCCAGCCTCCTACCTCCGTTTACACTCCTTGTACAGTATTCTGCTGGCCAAAGCTTTGTACCTACACTGTTCCCCATGGCTTCAATCCCCTGTGAATTCCACCCTCATTCTTCAGCACTTCCCATTCACTGCCCTAAACCCGCATTAGTCTTGTTTCAGTTTCTTGAACATACCAAGCCCTTGGCCACCTTTCCGCATTCCACCTTTCCACAGAGGCCTAGCCTCTGCCTGGGAAACCCTTCCTGCTGCCCATCAGAGAATGGACTCCTCAGAGGTTTACAGTCTTTTCTTGAGAAGAGGGGGGCATTTCTACCGTCAGAAGGGATCTTACTATCTTTTTTTTTTTTTTTAAGATTTTATTTTTTTATTTGACATAGAGAAATCACAGTAGACAGAGAGGCAGGCAGAGAGAGAGAGAGAGAGGGAGGGAAGCAGGCTCCCTGCTGAGCAGAGAGCCCAATGCGGGACTCGATCCCAGGACCCTGAGATCATGACCTGAGCCGAAGGCAGTGGCTTAACCCACTGAGCCACCCAGGCGCCCCGGGATCTTACTATCTTGATTACGGTTGTCCCCATGGCACCTGGCTCATCTATATAGTCCCCATTCAAGTAGTTGTTGAATGAATACATTTGTTTCATGGTTCCGTTGGGCAAGTCCCACGGCTCAGTTCCCGGTAGGATCAGGCTTGGTGAGTGGGCTGAGTTTCTATAATAGTCTCCTGACCAGGTTCCAATTTTGGTGAAACTATTTTTGTGGGCACAGAAAAATGTGCTTGCCACTCCCGATTCGTGTTTCCAGTTACCTAGCTGTGGATCATGGTGCTGGCCCACGGAAGACCACCTCACCCCCCTTTTACTTTTCATTGCCTACAGCTGGCAACAGACACAAGTGTTCAATGGGAACAACCAAGTGCCACCGAGTTAGGGACCTTCGGGAAGGGAGCTCATGAAGGTAGTCAGAATCTCATGGTTACAGGTGATTTAGTATCCTGGCTGATGTCTCTGTTATCCTAAATTTCCAAATTAAATTCTGAGCATCAGGAGTGAAATGAAAGTAAGAAGACAACTAAAGTTCTCAGATAGAAAGCAATTTTCCTCTTCTGGGATCCAGAAACACTTTCTGCCCTGTGTATCCTGAAGGTAGAAAGCAGGGCTGCCATCCCACGGTAGAAAATGTGAGTAACCCTCATGTAAGATGTGTTAGACCTAGATAAGTCAGCCTCATTAAGAGACTCTATAACGCGTATACAACTCACCTGTTGTTACCCACTCTGGATACCAGAATATGATTTTTTAAAATGTATAAATAAATTTATAATTAAAAATTACAAGAGTTGAATCCTCTTATATATCATTTTTGTATACATGTATGTATATATATCAGAATACACATATATGTATATATACAATAAATACACATACACTGTATATATGTAAGAATATACAAGAGGATTTAACAGTGGTTATTTCTGAGAGGACAGGAGTATAGGTAGTTTTTGGGTTTTTTCTGAGCTAGATTTGAAGTTTCTAAAGTGAACATGCTTCTAGAACAAGAAAACAATAAAATAATTTTTGATAAAACAGTATGTTCTCATTAAAGAAAAAAATTACAAAATATAGTAGAATTAACAAAAGAGGAAAAATTACTCAAATCTATTATATCCACATTTTGGGTTTTTAAAATTCAGTCTTTCTGAAAAGTAAAATGTTTTCTATAACTTAGCATAGTTATAAATCTATATATAAAATATTTTTGCCTCCATTTTTCAAGTCATTTCATTGTAAATACTTTCCATGTTGCTACTAATCATAGCAACATTATTTTAACTTGTGAATAATATTCTAACTACTGAGTTATTATAGTTTGACTTTTACTTTTTTCTCATTAGAGGACATGTATGTCTCTAATGTTTCATAGTTATAAGCTGGCCCCCTAGCATGCCACACCGTGGAATTTCAATTTCATTCTGAAGGCAGTGGCAAGTCACTGACCCATCTTAAGCAGCCAAGTGACACAACCAAGTTTTCATTTCAGAAAGATCTGGCTGGCTCACCTTCAGAGTGAGGCTGAAGGCAGACAGGACTGGGCTGAAGTGGAAACCTTCCAAGTCTCCCATTTCACAGAAATCTATTCCTACTGTCCCGGATCTTGCCTTCACTTTACATGGTCTTGTAAATTTCTGGAGCGCTGTGGAGATCTAGGAGTCCAATTTCCCTATTTTAAAGATGGTCAGGGAAGGCTCAGAGAGTTTATGCAGCTTCTTAAAGGTTCCATAAAGATGCAATGAGGCACTGCCACTGGAACGCAAGGGATCTGAGCGTAGTCTCCCGCCCTTCGCTAGACTCCACTGTGGCAGATAAGATGACTGGAATGTCCTTTGGATACTCAGAACTGTGGGAAGTTGAGAGGAATTTATAACTAAGTAGCAAAGGCAGGGATCCATGATGGCAGTGGTGATTCTTCACAAAGGCCAAATATACCCACAACTGTGATCTTCCAAATAAATAAATAATGCCCATGATCTACTTCCAAGCTGGACATTATGTGAGATATTTTATATACATTATTTCATTTAATTGACTCAATAGCCCTATGAGATTGGTATTCATCCCATTTTATAGGAAAACAGGGAAACCTGTGGCTCAGAGAAATGAAAGGACTGGCCCAAGCAAATGAAGAAGTTGGGATTAGGATTCTGCTCTTTTTTTTTTTTTTTTTAAGATTTTATTTATTTATTTTTCAGAGACAGAGGGAGAGCGAGCGAGTAAGCACAGGCAGAGTGGCAGGCAGAGGCAGAGGGAGAAGCAGGCTCCCTGCCGAGCACGGAGCCCGATGTGGGACTCGATCCTAGGACGCTGGGATCATGACCTGAGCCGTAGGCAGCCGCTTAACCAACTGAGCCACCCAGGCATCCCAGAATTCTGTTCTTTTGTGTGAGGTTTTTTTTTTAAGATTTTATTTATTTATCTGACAGAGAGAGAGATCATAAGTAGGCAGAGAGGCAGGCAGAGAGAGAGGAAGAAGCAAGCTCCCTGCTGAGCAGAGAGCCCGACGTTGGGCTCGATCCCAGGACCCCGGGATCAAGCCCTGAGCTGAAGGCAAAGGCTTAACCCACTGAGCCACCCAGGCGCCCCTTGTGTGAGTTTTATCAGGATTTCTTTCAGGACTAACCATTCAGACAATACTCTCCTCTGGCATGTAATTTAAACAATTGAAAGGCATTGCTGAAAAGAAGGGAGGCAGACGGGCTGGCCAGGCCAGGTGCATGGCTATTGAGAAGGGGCTGGCCACTCTTTCCAAAGATGACCCCCTTGAAGGACATAGAGGGTAGAGATGGAGCTCCACACAAAACATTCTCCACAAAGAACTTTGGCCATAGCCATAGATCTCCAAACAGGTACGGGACTATTTAGGCAGAACTACACTTATGGACCTAATCATTAAGAATGCCATTTCCAAGAGGTGCCTGGGTGTCTCAGGTGGTTAAGCATCTGCCTTCAACTTGGGTCATAATCCCAGGGTCCTGGAATGGAGCCCCTCGTCAGGTTCTCTGCTGAGTGGGGAGTCTGCTTTTCCCTCTTCCTCTGCCCCCCCCACCCCTCCCCCTTTGCCTGCTCATGCATGCATGCTCACTTTCTCTCTCATAAATAAAATCTTTAAAAAAAAAATGCCTTCTCCAAACTCAGAGTACAAGATGTGACAGGAACATGAGCCATTAAGAGAGAGAACTGTTTTTAAACCTTGAAATCCTCTAAAAATCAATCACTTCTTACAGGCTCCCATCAGCTTAAATCTAAACACTTGTTACCATAGGCAACAGAGTTCATAGACTATCAAAACTGCCCAGTGCAGATGCGCTCTACCAATGTGATAACAAGCATTTGCTATTAGGTTATTCCAACGTGAGCTTATTTGGAACAGCTATACCTGGTTCAGGCACATAACAGCAGCCCATAATTAATTTACCATCCATGATTGATTTACAGGGAAAAATGCAGGGCACCAAGAGAATAAATGTCACATTCATTTTTATTTCCTGCCATAAACAAGCCATAGTATAATAGTTTGACACTATTGTGTTGGGGATATCCTCCTCTAGCTTAGTGAGATGGAAGGAAAGTGTGATGGGTTGCCCAAAGCACTCAAAGTGAGGAAAAGTAGGTCCTTCCTGAAACAAACAAAAAAAACCCTCACCCTTTTTCAATGAAGGAAAAAACCAAGGACGACCTAGAGTGCTGGTCTGTATTTCAGTGTGATCACTATTAGGAACTGGGGTTTCTCAGTGTCACTGGTTAGGCTGGCCATGTGACAATGGGTTTTCTCTTCCCTATCCCACTCCCAGATATCAGCTCACCCTTCTCCTCTGAATGATTCAAAAGTCACCTCCTCTGAGAGGTCCTCCCTCATTCTCTAAAATCACACAAAATGTCTGTCTAAAATCCCCTTAAACTACTTACGTGTCCTTCCTGCTTTTTAGCTGCTTATCATTATTACTGTTTCATATCCTCTGTTTTACTGATTTTGTTTATGTTGATTGTTTTGTTGATATTTAGATGATTATGGTGGTTTTCTCCCTCCCTAAAATATAAGCTCCATGAGAGCAGCCCTCTTCATCTTTTTTTGTTTTATTCTGTTTCTCCAAATTTTGAACATGGTGCCTAGCACATAATTGCCTTTCAATACATTTGTTGGGCAGATGAGGGAAAGCATAAATCAATTTCTTCAAGAAGGTCACTGAGAAACTCCAAAGATGTGTGACTAGGGGTTGATGGACAAAAATATCACTTATTTTGTTACTAAAAGATTAGTCATTGGCCTTTATTATCGACCAGACACTGGCCACAAGCTGTTCGTGTCTAAGGCAGAAAACCCAAAATGTTATTTAAAGATGGCTGCAGGTGGTACCCCTTGCCTGAGGGGAGTGAGGGCGGAGTTCATCCTCAGGACAAAATTGCTCTGCTGTTGAGAAAACAATCAGGGGCATCTTGGATGTGCAAAAATGAGGGGATCTTTGTAAATGAAGTCCAGTCACAGCTCTGACTTCCTTGGAGAGTGTTTTTGGTCATTTCTGTGAAGGGATTTTCAGTTTTACCTCACAAATGTTTGAGCTAGGTGAGGGAGGAATTCTGGACTGGAGAGTGAATGGAGACTGGAGAAAGAACTTGGACCCCAGAATCAGGACGGCCAGCTGGTGCCCAAGAAGGGAGACCCCTGATATAGGACTCCTTTTAATGTGGCTTGACTCAGGCTTGCAGTGATGTCCGAGACCGAATGTTCAGCTGCCCCATCAACATGCCCATCTTTCAGCAAATCTTACACAAGACTAATGTACATACTGGCAAATAGCCTCTTGGCCTGTACCTTCTCCCCCAGTTCCCACCACCATTGCCTTAAGCCCCCTGGCTCCAAACCCACCACCCCTTGATCTCCCTAGTGATCCAGACACAGCAGGGACCCGTTAGGACTGAAAGGCCATTCCATGGACCACAGCAGTTGTTACATATTTTGACTCTCATCCATGCCTGCACATACACCAGCTGGGCTCTGGAGGTGAGTGGGAAATAGAGGAGGAGGGGGCTGTGTCCACAGCTGTGTTGAAGCCGAGTGGAAAGAGCAGTGGTGTGAGAAGAAGTGAGGAGACACCTGAAGGCCCAAAACCAGAAGTGGCCTGAGGTGGCAGGTGGGGACGAGGGACAGGCAACATCCAGGGCACACAAGCACTTGCCAGATCTCTCCAGAAATATCCAGAGGGGTCCGGGTTCCTACAGTCAGAGCTAAGGTTCAGCCTGTAAAACTTGAGTATTTAAAAAAAATGAGCTTACAGAAGTCTGGGAAACTTGGGGATACTGAGGTCACATATCGGAATGAAAAAATGGCCCTTCCCATGCTAATTCTGATAGTTTCAATTTTATATCAAAGAGTAGTTTGTGTCAGCAAAGAACAGGCTGAACGAAAACAGCATAATTCCACCCATATTTAATCAGATGTTGAAGCGTGTGGCCAGGGGTGGGGGGTTATGCATGGCAAGAGCTGGCTCCTCAACCCTGGTTTCAAATCTGACCCATTCCACAGGCGTGAGCATCCCAGGGAGGAGTACAGGACCCGCCGCGTTCATTAGACTCTGCTCAGCAACAGCAGCCTAGCCTTTTCTCTTAATATTAAGCGAATGGGAAACTATGAGGCAGAAAAATACAAGTGATCCTTTTCCAGAGGCCCAGGCAAATGCTGCTGGGGGGAGGGGAATCTCCTACCACCCTGGTCATCCCACACTTTGACTGGTTTTTGTCCTGAAGTTCTCTCCCCTCCCTTTGTCCTTTGTTGCTGATCTTCCCTTTTCTTCTCAGGCTTTCCCTTACTGATAACGCTTTGTGTTCCGCTCACTGACAACATGGTTGGCCCAAGTCAGGCGCTGAGGCTGACTCTACCCCAGGGCTTGCAGAAAGTAAACAAACAGCTCCCATCTCGCTGCAGAGAAGCGAGAGAATAAACAATGGTGGTTCACCCCCATAGCTAGGACTCAGGAGAGGGGGCTACCGAAGAGCCTGTGAGGAAAGAACAGGGGATCTCTTCATGCCCCTTGCCCTACAGAAGGGTGAACTCCTTCAAGAAAACCTCTCATTTGAGACCCAGGAGGCATGCGTGCCACGTTTTGCAATACTCCTTTGCGACACTGAGAGCAAAATATCTTCTCAGCTGCCTCTTGAACCCTCTTGCCTGCAACTCTCCTCTGGCTTCACTCTGGACACGCTGACCTCCTTGTGGATCCCAAGATCTGCCAAGCACATTCCTACCTCAGAGCTCTGCACCGCCTGCTCTCTTTTTCTGGAATACTCTAGATGTCTATGTGATACCTGCCCTCCCTTTCCTAAGGCCCCTGCTCAAATGTCACCACCTCAAAGACCCTCCACAATGACTGTATCAAAAATAACACCTCTAGTCGCTACTCCAACCCTACCCTGCCTCATTTTTCTTTCTAGCACTTGCCCCACCAGACATAGCTAACATTTGTTTGATCTCTGCCTCTCTTCATTAGTACAGAAGCTCAAGATAAGTCACGTGTCTCTTTCATTGGTGACTGAGATCTCCTTACCCAGAAAAGACCCTAGCACAAGGAAGTTCTCATAAGTACCGTTGAATGAATGACTCCCCCAATTTTTTCACCACCAGATATTGTTTTCTTACTAGTTTTACTCCCAGACGTCTTAGAAATTCTTACCGGATTACTGAAAGCCTGTCTGAGCTTCCAAGAAGTAGAAATTGACCTATTCTCACTAACTTGTTTTAATGCCAGCCATGTGGGTCTTCAGTAGACCTTGTTAGCTACCTCCCAGGTTTAAAGTAAAATTTTAAGTTAGCTTTTCCAGCTCCCCACACCCAGGGGTCAGGAGCGCTCAGGCTGGGAATTGCTGCCTCACACCTTTGGCAATACCGCTTCTTCCCACTAAGGGAACACCTGTCCGCGCACAGCGTGTAGGCAGACCTGTCAATGTATCATTCAGTCTGCATGGCACTGGACGAAATATATCCTGTCTGACCATTTTTTCAGGCTCCTACTCAGTCCTGGAAACACAGCAATACATAGCAGAGCTGTGGTGCGCACATTATGGAAATTAGTGAATGCTTGTTAACTTGAATTCAAAGTGACCTAGAAACCTAGGATCTGCAAGGACAGGAATCCATGTTAAAATGCTTCAATCTCAAAGCTCTGGAGATGGGTAGCAGTGGTGGTTCCACAACATGGTGAATGTACTTCATGCTAGTAATTGGACACTTAACAATGGTTAAAGTGGTAACTTTTATGTTATCTATTTATTTTACCACCAACATTTTTTTCCCCACTCTCTCCTTCCAGCATATATTCTTTTTTTTTTTTAAGATTTTATTTATTTATTTGACAGACAGAGATCACAGGTAGGCAGAGAGACCCACAGAGAGAGAGGAAGGGAAGCAGGCTCCCTGCTGAACAGAGAGCCCGATGCAGGGCTCGATCCCAGGACCTTGCGATCATGACCTGAGCTGAAGGCAGAGGCTTAACCCACTGAGCCACCCAGGCGCCCCCACCAGTGTATATTCTTTAAACGTGTTTTGTGGTTCACAAATCTGCACTCCTTTCACTGAAATTTCTTCGATTAGGTAGAAAAGGAGTTTACCAGAAGGGTATCAGGTAGCTGGCAGAATTATCAGCAGGACTGGAGAAACATGCTTGGGGCTGTGTTTTGAGGAACACGGTCACATGACCACCACGCACTGGTGCTGAAATTTACAACATTGCAACTTAGACCTGAAACTTCCTTTACTGCAACTTCCACTGCCTTTTGCTGCACCAGTAAGCACTTCTGCACCAAAAACCACCTTTCGGTTACCGCCACTGCCAAAAAAAATCCCCTTTACCAACTTCACCAAAAAAATAGATTCTAGATGGTACTGGCATCCTTACATTACCCACTTTCCAAGAGAAGCTTTGTGCGGGGTTGGTGTCTGATTGGTGGAGCCCAGGCTACATGTCAGTTGTTTGCTCAAATCAGAATCCAAATAATCCATTCAGTTTGTTTGGTGGTTACACCTCTTACGTGTTCTTTAAGTCACTTTTAATCTAGAAGAGTCCTCCCTGCATTTTTCTTTACAAGTATCCGACTTGAGAAAGAAACCAAATTTTTCTTTCGTGTCTTACATCCCCGCTTTCAGCGATTCCTTTTTCATGATGCCATTTAACATGTCCTTCTCCCCATTGTATTTTCTATAGATGAGGAATTAGAGTTAATGGCTGGATTTGACTCAAGGTCAACTTCTTTTAAGTATACTTCACTGGTGATGCTGTTTGTATGCCATACTTGGAGGTTCATAACTGATTGCACTTAAAGTGTTGCCAAGATGCATCTAGGCTGGAAATAGCCTGAGCTCTCTGTTATAAAGCCCTCATTAGCCTCTATCCTATCCTCTACCGATGACCGCCACAGAATGGTAATTTTTTTTAACTGTGCCATTTCTTCCATAATTCAACTCCTCTGTAATTTTGATATTGAAGAAGTTTCCTTCATCCACGAGGGCTGTTTGGTTACTCTGAGGTTTGGATTGTACTAAACCAGCGGGACAAGTTCTGGGGGTATTCTGGAACATTCCACGAAATCAGTGTTTCAATTGAGTTATGTTTAGAATACACTAAAGAAACTGAATTTTGAAAGGACATCTATATTGAGTCTTTGTAGAATAAAAAGATAATGCTTTAACCACTTAGTCCCTGAAATATCAGCTTTGTCAACCTAGATACTCAGAATTGGTTTTCCATAAAGGAAGCATAGAGTTTTCAAATGGGAAAGCCCTGGATAAATATTGACCAATTTACTGATGGAATAACCAAGAGATGACCCAATGTAGTGTTTCCCCATCTTCTTTCTCCTGGTAGACACATGGCCAATGACACCCAATACCTCCAAAGAAGTGACAATATGGTAGCATTAATTATATGCCAGACACTGTGCCTAGTGCTCTACACCCACAAATGCATTTAATCCTCCCCATAACCCACTAAGACGGATACTCGTATCATTCCCCCCATTCCACAGATGAGAAAACTGAGGTAAAGAAGATAAAGATAGTTGCCCAAGGTCACACAGCGAGCAACCCGGAGGAGCCAGGAGTTAAACCCAGGCAGCATGGCTTCCACATGTGTGCTTAGAACATGTTATCCCACAGGATAGCCAGCAGACACACACGATTGCGTGTAGCTCCCGCAGATCTAGCTGTAACTAACTTTCTCTACTAGTCAGAGAGCAACTTCATATCCATTCTGATTTAATTATTTCTTAAAAGACCTAAATCGGCAGTAAATACTTACTCTTAGATCAATGAAGAACTCATGGGACATGGATGACACTGATTGTGACAGACTGGTAGAGACTCTGACTTACAGGTCAGGGAAGAAGGCTGACGCCATTCAGTTCCAGATGGGTTTGAGGGTGCCTCCCAAGTAATTGGATCGCCTAGTAATAACAGTTAGTATTTATATAAGGCTGGATGCTGATGCATGCTCTCTAAACATATTAACTCTCTCAGATACTTAAAGGACTTTTTTTACCCCCAGCATGGGTCTCAGGCCAAACCTATACCCGTGAGAATGCCCCTAGGAGGTCCTATGGGGTCCAGGCCCGGATGTTGTTTGATCCAGTTTCTGGAAGGACCTGTCAGCCCAGCCCTGTCTCATAGAAGTCAGTCCCAGAGCCAACAGTCTCAAGGACCTCTTGGTGAGCTGAGGTGACCTCCGAGAGAGAGAGAGACAGAGAGAGAGAGAGAGAGAGAGAGAGAGAGAGAGAATGTCATTACTCCTCCCTGAAGCCATTTCCCACTACCCCCCAACCCAGGAGGGTCACTCTCTGATTAACACTATGAGGCTTCTGAGCCGCACTCTGCATACACAGCTGCTGTGTATGAATCAAAGATCATGCCTCTGTGGCATGAATCAAAGAAACAAAATCTGGAGACAAGGCTGATGGGCGTGCCTCATTCTGACCTGACAGCTTTCATGTCTGTGTCAACCTGTCTTTCCCCATTTAGGAATCGTCACAGCTTCAGCCTCCTTTCTAATAATATAGTAAACATCCCTCAGTGACTCAAGCCAGATATTGGTAGCTACCCAAACTGACTGCACCTTCTTCGGGCTCTCTTGTGATCCTTGAGTCATCACTCACACCGAGCCCGGGCTGGGCTCCTCCTGACCAGGCCTCCCATCCCGTGGCTTCACGCCAGGGCTGCTCTGGGCCCGGGGCTAATTAGCAACCCCCCCCCTCCCACCCCCACACCCCAGACCCTGTCCTCTGCTGTCTCGCCCACTCTGGCAGGCAGGAATGGAGAGGGAGATTTCAGGAGCCGTGAAAAATGAGCCAGCTTCGGAAAACAAGAGAGCCTGCAGACTGGGAGCCCTTCACGCCAATTTTAGGGCAGCTCCTGTGATGAGAGCAATAAAGAAATGGCAATTTTTGCAATTGAGGAGCAAATGGGCCTTTCATCTGGAGTGGCTGTTTAATGCAAAGCGCACTCCATGGGAGAGGAGGGGCCGAGCCCTCTCGCAGGGCTCCCTCCACGCAGCAGAGAAAAGGCTGCCTTGCTGAGCCGCTGCTCGCTGCTCTGCTCTTAAAGCAACTGGAGGTGGAGATGAGGCAGAAAATCGCCTGGCGAATGCAAGGTTTCATTTTATGCCTTGTGTCTCCTGAATATTCTCTTCCAGGGGCTGGCTCTGGGCGCAGTCACAGGAGGCGGGAAAGACCGTCAGCGGTACCATAAGATATTGCCTGCCGGTGTGATGGGTAAGGGGACAAGAAGAGATACTGAGAGCAGCATTCCATCCCTGGGATCATTGCCAGGGATAAGAGTGACAATCTGCTGTCACCCCAAAATGCTCTATCAATGTAATGGCTACATGAGGCAACTTTCCTCCCCTCGGTGTGACTAAGTTTTGAGCCCACTGGGTCCCTGCTGCCCCGCGGGGTGGTTCAGAGATCACATCAGCATTGGAACCCCTTGCCCTCTTCTTAGAAACACAGACAGTTGGGTCCCACCCAGAGCTACTGAATCAAAACCTGTGTTTCAACAAGATCCCTCGTGCTAGCTGAGCAATACCTTCTAGGCCCCCCTCTCATTTGTGAGGAGACTCATGGGGGTGGAAGGGAAAAGAGGAGCTTGGAAGGCACTTTCCTTTGCAGGAGAGAGGGGCCTGTGAGTAACACAGCAGCTCTCCCTCCCTGCAGGAACACTGCTGAAATCGTGACACCCCAGTCTGAGTCAGAGGCAGGCTCTCCCTTCTGGCTCCCAGTGGGACCTCCTCTCTCCACATCCAAGTGCCACGACCTGAGCTCTTTATGGATGCAAAAGTATGTGTTCTCTTTCATTGGTTGGAAATCATGTTCCTAAAGCATCCATGGAGCTTCTGACAATCAGAGCAAGGGGGGCGGGGCTCAGCCCTCTCTCTCTCTCTCTCTCTCTCTGTCTCTCTCGGGAGGAGCTCCCTACCACCCCCTTTCTAGGCGCAGGCCTCAGAGCCTCAGAGCCTCCACATCTGAGACCCACAGGCAGGTCAGCCTTCACTCTGGAGGCCCCTGGCACACTTCCGTGGATGGGCCCCCTTTAATTTCTTCCATGTCGCCCCCACCGAATGCCAGGAGCCAAGAGAAGTTCTATTACCGAATGTGTTCTAGAGGGAAACCTCCCAAGATTTTTTTTTTCAGCTTGCAAAAATTTGGGGAATGTCTGTGCTGTCAAGACTGGGAAGAATGTCTGCTTCAGCAGCCATCAGCAGCGTTTAAGAAAATCAGTCTCTGATGGGGTGAATGTGGAAAGTGGACTCTATGAAGGAGAAGCGGGGCTTTTGTTTTGGGGATGAAAACCACTGGCGCCGTGTTCCTAGCTTCTCAATCAGAGCATGCTGCTGGCGCGGCTGCCTAGAGCCCTTCCGCCCCGGTCCCCCCTTTCCATGCTTCCAAGAGGCACTCAACGTGGGAATGCTGTTTATTTGAACAGAGATGTGTCAAAGTTAAAAAAGCATGGCTGGTGAGAAAGTTCTATGAATATCATCTTTAAGGCATCTTTAAGCCATAGTGCAGAATCTGTGGTCATTTTCAAGTATGAGGTATTTGGCAGAAAGGGGACACTAGCTAGGGTCCTAGCGTAGCATGTTGGCTAAGGCCCTCATGCTGTGCTCTGTTCCTGCGCCAGTGCGACCCTGCCACACTGTAGACCCTCGGGCAACGTCTAGCCAAAGGAGTAAAGCAATGAGAGGACGGGAGGACAGCCACCAGGCCATGAGCACATCGCACCTCAACCGCTTTTCTCTGCAGGGTGATATCAGGCACCCAAAAAGTCTCTGAATGTTACATATAAATTGAGGATGAAAATGGAACAATGAAGTTTTGGGGGGGAGTGAGCCATAACAACCCTCAGTCTTCCTGGTCCGCTCAAGTGACTCTCCTATCCCATCAGCTGGGGCCTGCCCTAGACCAGCTTCCCTAGAAAAGCAGAATTTGAAACAGGGATTCTTGAGCAAGTTACTTACAGAGCCTGCTCCCAGGACAAGGGGAGTGAGGGAAGCAGGATCAGACAGGGGGACGAGTAGAAGGGTGTGGCATCCCTGAGAAGCTCGGGGAGCACAGATTACACCACCAAGTCGACCCCATGTTGAGGCAAGAGGCCGTCAGTAGTCAGTGAGTCATGGACAGGGTAGTAGAAGAGGGTGGGTAGGGGAGTTTGGGGAGTGAGGAGATGGGTATATTGGCCTAAAAGGGATCTGGATGGGGCACCAAATCTACTACATTCCTCAAGTCCAAGGTGCTGTGAGCCTACCTGTCAAGCCTTTGTAATATACAAGTTGGTTTTTGCAGATACATATAATTTAGAAGAAATTTTAATATCCCTTCATCTGACAACCCCCCCCAACTTGCTCTATTTTTTACCCTACCACATTTATGACCATCTAGCATGCTATAAAATTCACCTATCTTTAGATATACTAGTAGGTTATTATCTCTGCTCTCATACACTAGAATGTAGGCTCCACAAGGGAAGGCATTTTTATCTCTTTTGATGGATCTATCCCAAGAATAGTGGCTGACACTTAGTAAGTGTGCGTTAATGAAAGAGTATTCTGAAAAACATATTCCACCTGGGGTTGCTCATTTTGTGATGATTCTTTGGGTCCAAAGCAATCAAATTCCAATCTGCGTGAATAAGCAGGGAAGTCTACTGTTCCAGAGACCAACCTTAGAGCCCTGTGAGTCTCCAATTTCCTAGTGTTTAAGAACTGTGGGAGGATATTGGTAACCGTGGGATTCTTGGTCCCGCTACCCAGAGATTCTGATTCAGTAGTTCTCAGAGGGATCTAAGAATATACACTTAAAAAGAAAGTGTGACCATTGATGTTGACGTAGGTGACCTGAGGCACGTACTTTGAGAAACACTGATGCAGTCTGAAACTCTGGTTCAGACAGCTATTAATAGCTTCCCCAGAGTTGCTCAGCCACAGGACTGGGGGTTAGACTTGGCTCTCCTCACTCTCCATGCAGCATGTTTTCCACTCAGTCTTAGTATATGTGTATAAGCTTTGCACGTGCAGTGATTACCATGGGAACATAGAAAACTTGAAGAAATCCTACCGCTTTAGCTAGGTTTTGAGGCGTCGGTAGAGAGCTGTCTTCAGAAACATTTGGCTTCACAACATGTTGTGGCTTGTGTTGTCCCTATGCTCCTCCAGAGTCTGTTAAAATTTTAAAGGGGCTTTTGTGATATCCTGGTGCCATCTCATTTGACAGGAGGGGACAAGATGAGAGCCAGGAGCCTGGGCTCGGTCTGATGTGGGGCATGTACTAAAGAGACACGGAGAGCTTGTATGGAAAATCTGGAATGAGGTCCTGTGATTTAAGGCATGGGAAGAGCTTCAGGGTGTCTCCAGTGGAGGACATTAACGGATTAGAAGTCAGTAAGTTAAAAACCAAGCTGTTGTGAGGAGGAATTTCACAGAGACTGGTAAATAAATGAATATTTGTTTAAAGACATTTCAATAAAATTTTTTTATTTACCACAAATCCTCTGGTTGTGAGCATGGATCATCCTCAGAAGGAATGTATTTGGGATGGAGGTTAGACTCCAGAGGGATAATGTGGTTGATAGGTTGTCGCTCAAGAATAAATCCTTAAAGAATTATATTACCATGTACGGCATGTATAGGGAGCCAGGTTCTGTTTTGAGATTTATGTATTATCACATTGGATCCTCATGGCAATGCTCCGTGGTGGGTACTATTATCCCCCATTTGACAGATGAGGACACAGAAAAGTAAGTTGCCTAAATTCACACCCTTCTAAAGCCTCTGACCTAGGACTTGTCCAGGCAATCTGGGCCGAGACCTATGCCTTGAAACAACCACTCCTCCCCCACGTATCTGAAGTCTAACAGGCTGACTCCTGTCTTCCAGAGCCAGGCCCTGAGGCTTGATAAACCATTTAAAAATGGAAACTGGAACACAATGGAACTGCTTTTCTCTCTCTCTCTCTCTCTCTCTCTCTCTCTCTCTGTGTGTGTGTGTGTGTGTGTGTGTTCTGGTAGAGAGGAGGAGAGAAGCACCAAAAAAAGGATTCAGGAGCACAGATATATCCAGGGTCAATTTCAAGCCTTTCACTCTGGAGTTGTAGGTCCTAAATTCTCTCCTCCTCTCCTCTTTGACGTAAACAGAAAGTTTACAGTGCTCATTACTGAGTTTGTCACACGGATTCCTTTCTGGGAGAGGAACTGGAAGAAGAAAGATGAGTGAGCTGCCATCTGGCTTCGCTGAGGAGGGAAGGCACTGGGTCGAAGAGTGTAGTTTCCCTTGATGGTGATCGCGCGCTGTGACCCCTGCACGGAGCAGGAGCACCAGGACTGGGGAGGGTCACGGTCCGGATCCCAAACCTCTGTGGGCTGTGGCTGGAAGCTTCGGGAGGAATCATGTGGCCTTGGCAATAAAAGCTGCGCCGAGAAGGAGAGTGTAAGAGGTTGGCTTGGGGGAGGAGACAGCTGTAGGCCAGAAACTAAAACCAGAGCTGGTGACAACAGCTTGGACCAAACCTCAAACCAGAGAGCAAAGAACATAATTTTCATATATTTGCCACTAGCTAGAGGCTGTGTGAGCAGGGATTTTTCCAGAGCTCATCCTGAGCAGAGAGAGGCTAGAGGTAGAAGAGGAAAGAGAAACGGGTCTAACTCTTGTCGGTGCAGAGCTCCTCCTTGGCCCTTGTTTTTAGTGATATGACCCTCTGCCCTGTGAGCCCCCACACCTAGCTGGCCACATTCAGTTCTGTCATTGTACCTCAGCGTTTTCCACCCTTTGCCATTTAATGATAAGCGGGCAGCTATAGATCTACACAACCAGTGTACTTTAGCCATAAATAACATGGCTTCTTGTTTGGTCGATTAGTTTTTTTTTTAAGACTTTATTTTAAGTAATCTCTACACCCAAGCTGGGGCTGTAACTCACAACCCCAAGGCCAAGAGTTGCAGACTTCACCTACTGAGCCAGCCAATGCCCTTGTTTGTTTTTTATTTTCCAGTTCTCTGTGTATTTTTGAAGAGTGAAACTGATTTTTTTTTTTTTTTTTTTTGGAGGGGGCAGCACAACATTGAGGGTTTAGAGAGGTTTTTGGTCTGGGAAATGTGCAACTGACATGAAAGTTTTTCAAACCTGAAAGTATTTTGCCATTATGGGCTAGACTCCAGAGCAAAGGGGGGTGGAGGGGAGGTACCACCTGATGCCAGGTGACAGCCAAAGGTGGTCAGGAATCGAGGCTGCAGCCACTCTGGAGGCTGGAGGGGCAGAGCAGTCAGTCACAGGGGAGGGCTTCTGGACTCCCAGTAACTCCCCGAGAGGGGGACTCAGAGTGTGACGGGGAAGGCTCCACGGGGTGGACACAGCACTGCAAACAGGGTCTGCTTATGCACGCAGCTCCCTGAACGTGCTTTACCTTGTACTTCGATAATTGACCTTCCCATCCCTCTTGTGCCTCCTGTTCTTTGACCTCTTATCTCTGCAGGTGCCTGCTTTCTGCTTGCTTGCCTCATTTACCACTTTCTTACGCAGAAGTTAAGGGTTCAGGTCAATGGTTCGGGGGGGAAATGGCTCACACTGAGCTTGGGCTGGTCCTCAGCAGATGCACATGGGTCTGGAGTACTGGTTGTGAAGCACTTCGACCATCATCCCTGTTGGAGCTGTGACCCGGAATCACACTCAGCCCAGAAAGATGCTGGCATTGTGGAAAGCCAGCCCAGGGACAGGTCACCCCTGCCCCACCCCCCACTTGTCTTCAGGACCGCCCTCCTCATCCACATCATTTCAACTGCATTTTTCTCCGCTTCTTGTTCCTCTCTTTCCCTCTCTTGCCTATACTGTTGAATACAAAATGAATGAAATGTGGTTTTGATGGGCCTTGACCACATTTCACCTTGATCTTTATTCCTGTGTACGTCTAGGTCTGGGCTTTCCCGCTGGCTGCTAATCCTTGGCTCATGTCAGACCCTGTCTGCTTGCCACTAACCACCCATGTCAGCTCTGCTAACACCAACGCAGGACACTCTATTTTGAAAACAATGCTGGTAGCAACATCCTCCCGCTTTGTCATTCAGTAACATCAAGACCCAGGAAGGGACACCTATCTCACATTCACCAAAACGAGTTTCCGCTCATGAACACATTGTGTGTCCATTCATCACTAGTAGATTTTGGTTATAAGTAGGGTTGCCAGATTTAGCAAATTAAAAAAACAAAAGCAAAAACCAAAAAAAGCGTATCTAGTTAAATGTCAGTTTTAGATAAGCAACAATTTTTTAGTATAAGTATGTTCTATGCAATATTCGGAGCCTATTTCTTATAAAAAAATTGTCTTGTTTATTTGACTTCCAAGGTGAAGTGGATGGCCTGTATTGTGTCCGACAACCCTCGCCACAAGTCCTATACAGCAAGAACTGCGAACGGGAATGTATTGGCTTAGCCAGCTGAGAAGTCTGAAGGGTGGCCTGCCTTCAGCATGAGCTGGTGCGGGGGGCCTACTGGAAGTCACCAAGAACGTGACTGGAAGTCACCAAGAACGTGCCCATAGTCCCAGGTAAGGGTCTGTCCTTGTGCTGACAAGATAGCTACCTTCTTCGAGCTTCTTGCTCTTATTCTGAGTTGACAAAAAGAGAAATGTTGTTTTTCCAAAGGCTCCCCCCGCCCCAGGGGGAACTAAGATTCATTCCAATGAGGTCAGATTAGGTCATGTGTCCACTACCAAGCCCATCTTTGTGGTCAAGGAAATAAGATACACTGATTAGTGCAGGCTGGGGCCAGTTCTCCCCCTGGAGTGGGAGCAGCAAAACCACACACGCTGCATGGGCAGAGAGTGAGCTGCAGCGGGGGAAGGGAAAAAGGACTCTGGGAAGCCCAGCGATGCACACCCTCCCCACACATGCGCTGGGCAGTGCTCTTTGTCTTTTGCAGCGGCTTGCAAAGGCCTGGAGGGAGGGAATGTGGGGAAACCCAGGGCCATGCCAGCAAGCTGCTGTCCCCAACTACTTTCTAGATCTGGGCAGCTTCCCTCTCTTGCCCCTCTTCCCGGCTTCTAGCTCTTCCCCAATTTGCCTTGATTGAGGCAACACTGGAGACAGTTCAAGAATGTTCTGGACAGGGGCACCTGGGTGGTACCCATAGGTTAAGCATCTGACTCTTGATTTTGGCTCAGGTCGTGATCTCAGGGTCATGGGATGGAGCCCTGCCTTGGGCTCTATGCTAGGTGTAGAGTCGGCTTGAGATTCTCTCTCTCCCTTTGCCCCTCTACCCACTCTTGTGCCCACATTTGCTCATGCTCCTTCTCTCTCTCTCTCTCAAATAAATCTAAAAGAAAAAAAAGAGCATTCTGGACTGAATGTTTGTGTCTTCACCCCCCTCCCACCTCACCCCAAATTCTTATGTTAAAATCCTGACCCCCATGTGGCTGTCTTCGGAGATGGGCCTCTAAGAAAGTAATGAATGTTAAATGAGATCATAGGATGGGGACTTATCTGATAGGATTAATGTCCTTTTAAGAAGAAACCAAAGAACTTCCTCCCACCCACACTCCTCCTGTCCCCAGCACAGAGCAAGAAGGCAACTATCTATAAAGTCAGGAAGGTAGCTCTCACCAGAAACTGAATTTTTTGACACCTTGATTTTGGACTTCTAGACTTTACAACTGTGGGGGAGAAAAAAAGGAGTCTGTTGCTTAAGCCACCCTGACTATGGTATTTTGTTATGGCAGCCTGAGCAGACTAACACAAGGACTCTGACTGAATCTTGGAAGGGCAACTATATTTTCACATAACGCTACTAACAGGAAAGGTTTTTCAGGATGTCAAATGACCCAGAAAGACATGATCTACCAGATGGCTTTTCTGTGTATCTGTTTACAAGGACAAATGGTTTAGGATGCTATTAGTCCTTAACCTGAGTTTACATTTTAAGAGACTTCATCAGATTTGTTGGGTATTTTTTAATGATACAGTTTAAAAGATTGTTTCTTTTGAAAATCAAATATAAGAGACTAGGAATTACTATAGTCAAGGTTCTGTGTGCAGAACTAAACAAGGAAATTAATCATCAATAAGTGCATTAGCAGTATTTTTCTTTAAATAAAAAAGTTTAAAGACTAAAAGCCCAAGAAATAAAATAGAAATTTATTTCTCTTTCACATGAAAGAAATCTGGAGGAGATAGTCCAGAATTGATATCTTCATAAAGGCAATTAGGGATCTAGCCCTCTCACTGCCCTTCTATTCTTGGCATAGCTTACCTCATGATCCAAGATGGCTGCTTAAATGCCAGCCATCATATCCACATTACAACCATCAGAAGAGGAAGGGACAAAGAGCTTTAAGGACATCTTAGATTTATATATGATGTCTTCACTTGCACCTCACTAGCCAGAACTTAATCACATGTCCACATCTATCAATAAAGGAGCAGGGAAATGCAGTCTATATTCCAGGTGGCCTTTTCCCCATGGAGAAAATTGGCAGTTCTGTTAGTGAGGAAGGAGAGAATGGCCATTAGGGGCAAATAGAAATCTTGGAGCAACAGACAGTTGGAAAACTTTGCATATTATAATGAGATGAAACATTAGAATGCTTTTACAAGAGATATTTTAAAATAAGACTTTGAACAAAGATATACCAAACATGAACAATTTGCAACATTCTAGGTTTTCTTCCTATCTTTGTTAAACTTATCATTTTATATAGTTATGGTCAATGTCTACTTGTTACTTGAGTGGTTATCATCAAATGTTATTTCATATAAACATTACCAATATGATTATAATTCACACAGTAGTAGTTTTAATACCCTGTCATGTTAATTTAACATAGTTTTAAATAGCGGATGTGGGATAGATGAAATGAGAGTGGTAAAAAGTTGATAATTATTGCATTTGCTTGATGGTACAGGATGTTCATTATTCTGTTATCTCAACTTCTGTGCATGCTTGAGAATGTCCATCCTAAAAGAGTTTCCATATGTATCATAGTTTCCCTAGAGAAGACAAGTTTTGAAAGAACAGACTGCTAGATTTTCTTTTTTGCAGTCAAAATACTTAGAGGAAAGAGGAAGGATAGTAGAATGGGTTCATTTGTACTTTCTTCCATCTCCCTCAAAGCTTAAACAAATTTCATTCAGAAAGTTGGTTGCAAGCTATATTTGTTTTTATTTTTTAAGATTTATTTCTTTATTAGATAGAGAGAAAGAGTAGGGGGAGGAGCAGAGGAGAGGGACAAGCAGACTCCAAGCTGAGCACCCAATGAGGGGCTCAATCCCACGACTCTGAGATCGTGACCTGAGCTGAAACCAAGAGTTGGATACTTAACTGACTGAGCTACCGAGGCACCCCAGGTTGGTCTCAATCTAAAAAAGCTAATCATGGGCACCTTGGTGACTCAGTGGGTTAAGCCTCTGCCTTCAGGTCATGATCCCGGGGTCCTGGGATTGAGCCCCGAGTCGGGCTCTCTGCTTGGCGGGGAGCCTGCTTCCTCCTCCTCTCTCTCTCTGCCTGCCTCTCTGCCTACTTGTGATCTCTGTCTGTCAAATAAATAAATAAAATCTTTTTAAAATAATAAATAAATAAATAAGCTAATCATGAGACTCTTTTGTTCAAGACCAGTGATGCTGTATTGCACTTTAGGAGGATTGGTTTCAACAGGGGATACAATCTTTCATAAAGTTTTCCTTGTCAGAAAAAAAATGAGTAGAGAGGTGTTGTGCATGATTCAACCCCTCACCCCCAACATTTATCGAGAACACATTCTGAGTTCTTGTAGGGATACAGAGATGAGTGAGGCCATCACGGCCCTCAAGCAGCTCATAGTCTATAGGGAGAAGCAGACACATGAGTAGATGGTTATAAAATAATGTGGTTAGTGTACTGCATATCATGACTATACAAAGCATATTCATAAAAAATGGTTCATTTTGAAAATGTTGCCTTCACTGAAAGGAACTTAATACTCAGTGGTATTATACAGTTAAATATGTGCCAACTATGACCCTGCTAACACAAACTACAAAGATGCTTTTAAAACAAATGGAACTTGCAAATGTTAATGTATTCCACATACTTTAAATGGTAATATGACTTTACCACAAATTCCTCAGTGCAATCAGAAGAAGTGTGATATTTCATGAGGAAAGGCCTTTAACAAAGTCACTGCAAGATAAGTTATTATGTAACTTGATGCTCAAATTCACAGAAAATTTTTTCAGATAAATATGATAGATTTAAATTGTTGTAAGTCTTTTTGGATATAGCAATTAGTGCAATGACTGGGATGGGAAATGTTTGTGAATGGATGGATAGATGGATGGATGGAAGCTTGGAAGAAAGCTTGGGTTCTGCTCTAGGCTTTGTCACAAAGTAACCAAGTGTTCTAGATAGGTCAACTAACCTCTCTGGGAATTTATTTCTTAACCAGTAAAATTAGGAGGTAAAATATACTGAGGGTTTCAAATTTTATTTAGCCACATCACCCTTTGGTCTAATGAAGTGTTGAGTGGCGGCTTTAGGTGCAGGCGTGTGTGTGTGTGTGTGTGTGTTATGTCAGAGGTATATTCTTGGTTTCTTCTCATGTTCCCCTCCCCTGGTGATCTCAGAGCCACCTCCTGCCACGAGTCAAGTTTCTGAGAGTCTCTAGTCTGGGGGATCCCTAAGGTCATGTCCCACTGTAATGCTGGATGATCCTATTATTATAAAACATGTAGCCATAGAATACTAGTTGAGGGAATGTCAAAGGAAACCTAAGCCCATCTGTGGAGATAAATGGTGGAAAAGGGGGACATTTTGAATTGATCAAACCTGGTAGCATGTTCAAGAAGCCAGGAACTAAAAAGACTGGACAGCTTTTTACCCTGATTCACACTTAGATTAGGCTCTTCAATGATGAGAATATAAATCAAGCGAGACCCAGAATTACAGTCTTCCAGAAGAATCCAAGGGGCAGTATCACCAGCCCAGAGAGTTGGGTTTTCTCAGCCCTCTCTGTTTAATTCTTTCAGCCAAAACATCACAAAGGAGAACCACGGGTTTCAGAAAGTGGTGCCTATTAATATGAACACCGCCTGCTATACTGATAACAGATGTGGTTATAATGGGAGCTGAGTGAACAGAAACACATTTCCCCAACTCCAAACCTCAAGCACATTTTTCATCATCTGTAACAGACCGAAACACTGGCTCAGAGCAGATGATTTTCTTTGTTCATTTGTGGACGTTGCTTCAAGCCCGACGTGGGAAAGGAGAATCCGAGGTCTCTACTGGCCAGTATCCAGGAGATGGTGGGACTGCAGCCTCTTCCTCTCCCTTACTAATAGGGTCTGCTTTGGGGGCTGGTGCTACAATGGCCCGTCTCTTTATGCAAAGCTTTCCTGAGCCAACACTAAGTACACATTTCTCAGAGAAAGTTTCAGAAAGCTGAGCATTGCTTAGCTGAGACTTAACAGTCTTATGACCAGTGCCTTGGCCAAAACCTCCATAGTGCTCAGCCACAAACTTCATCTTGTGTTAGTGCAAACGCACATGCTATCTGGAAATAGCCTTGAGGAACTCACACAATAAGAGACTGAACCCCAAAACTTTACTCTTCCAGGAACAAGCCACCCACAAGTGATCACTTTGTCAGCCTGACAGCTTTTCTGGAAAAGAGATTGAGAAACGACTGCATGAGGATGGCATGCTAAGTCATCAGGAGAGGCCTGACCTGAGCTTCTGGCTCTCGATCTTGCACTTAATAAACTAGTCCACCCCCTTCTCTGTACAAACTTATGTCTTTAAAGTGTGGGGAGAAACCATTATCAACAGTGTACATTTTATAGCTAAGTTCCAAACCCCATGACATTTCATTTTTCTCAGTACAGCCCTCTGTGCTGAAAGACTGCATCTCTCTGAAGTGCATTGTAGCCTTCATTTGAGCGTCTGTTGGGAAGGAATCTGATTTTCCTGTGGATTGGTATTAGCTAAAACATTTGTCATCATATATTCCCTGGAGTTTTCTATACTTTGTTGGGTCAGCTCTTGTCCTTTACGGCAGTAGCCAGCGATCATTGCCTAGGAGCTGGAGTTACAGCATTGCTGTGAAGTCACCCGGGAAAGTTCTCGTTCAGGCTGGAATTAAGGCTGTTAACTGGATCACTTAAACTTTCTCTTCCCCATGCCCAAACTCCCAAAGCTGGAGCTCACCAGTTAGTTTTGTACCACATCTGTATCACATCAATAAAGAGCTCTGGACACCCAGAGCGGCATCTTTTAAATATTGTGTAGTCTTGGGATGCCTGGTTCGCTCAGTTGGTTAAGCATCTGCCTTCAGCTCAGGTCATGATCTCAGAGTCCTAGGATCAAGTCCCTGCAATGAGCTCCTTGCTCAGCAGGGAGCCTACTTCTCCTCTGCCTGCAGCTCCCCTTGCTTGTGCTTCCTTGCTCTCTCTCTCTTTCTCTCTGACAAATGAATAAATAAAATCTTTAAATATTGTGTAGTCTGTCTAAAGGCAATGTCTACAGTATGATCCATATTTGGTTATAATATATACACTAAAACTGGAAGGAGATTCCCCAGTTGGTAGCAGTGCCTTCCTCAGGAGAGTGAAAATCTAGATGATTGTTTTTCCTTTATCTCCTAGACTTTTCAAAATTTCTACAATGAACAGATATTACTCTATAGCACTATGGCTCTATTACCATATATTACTGTATTATTCTTATAGTGATATTACTATACATAATAGTAATTACTATAGACCCATAGTACTATGTTATACAAAATTGCTTATAGAAAAGAAAAGGGTGTGTGTGTGTGTGTGTGTGTGTGTGTGTGTGTGTTGAGTGTAATGTGGCTATCATGTCATACCTGACATAGACTTTGCTCTCCAGAAAGCTCAGGCTCCCAAACCTAGACTTTATTTCCTAGAAGACATTCTTTGCCTCTCTCTTCCAGTTACTCAGAAAACTTTATCAAATTCCCACTTCATTTCAGCTGTGGAGACAACTTAGGAAACATTGGCAGAATTTTCAAGCCCTCCCACTAATTAGGAAGGATGAACAGAAAATGATGGGACCCCTAATCAATAATTTAATTTTTAAAACTTAACTTTTATACATGCTTATCTTCATTGGTTATAAAGCATGCTTCTTATCAGAGAGATGACTATGGCTGGCACGCTGGTATCTTTGTCTTTTTCCACTGAGCTCATGCTAAAAGTTGCCCATGGCATGACTCAGGAATGCAGGCCCCAGGACCTTTCTTTTCCACTTGTCTTTTCTAGACAGGCCCTTGAATGTCACTCTTTCTCAGAACATGGGGGATAGCAATAGGGCTGCCGTGATTTCTATCTTCCAGTCTGCTTCTCTTTAACCCGAAAGAAAAGACGTTATTTGCATAACACTGTTCAAAGACCTCCAGTATTGGGCCTAGATTCTGGTTGTACGAAGATCAGTAAGATGGCTCTGAGACAAAGTATGAACAAATAATAAAAATACAACGTGCAGAGTACTCTGGTAGATACACACTGAGACGGCAGTCCAAGAGTATAGCAGAGGGAAAACCTAGGAACATCTTTCACATGGTACTTCTGGATTCCTCCAGTTGTTGAGTTCTTAGGAGTGCTGACCCCTGGAATTGGCCAATGTTGATTTAAGCCCAGTTCTGCCATTTACTTGCTATGTGACAGTGGAGGAAAAAAATATGTTCTAGCTTTCTGAGCCAGTAGGGACTGACCCCACCTTCCTCATAGGGTTTGTAAGAGAGTGACTTGAGATACGTCAGTAAACCCTTGGGCCCGGTGTGTAACACATGACGAGCACGCTGGAGGTCCTGTGGCGGGACCACCAGGCTCCCCTTCCTGCATCTCTGTCCTCCCAGCTTCCTCCTCATGGATCCCAGACTGACACCACCTCTCGTCCCCAGGGATGAGAACTTGGTAGTGAAGAGAAAGGCTCTTCACTCAGCATGGCCAGCCACGCAGGTTAGCTGAAAGATGAAGCAGATGGATCATAGAACTTTAACCTAGTTCCCCAACTATGCTCAGCCAGGGTGGGAGACAGAGGCAGAGGCCAACAGGAATATGGTTTTGACCATATCTAGCCTACTGTGGGTTCAGGAATAGACATTCATCCTGGGCCTGGCATTTGCCTCTGTGGTAAATTTGGCAAGAGGAGGTAATACTGCTGTACAGTGGTACAGCAAATATTGGCATGGACATTAATGATGCCAATTTAACCCTTTTGTTGACCGACATCATTGCACTGGGACTCCAAACACACTATCACCTCACTTGTTCAGATGGAAGAGTATCGGGAGGAGAATTGATATTTTTTGGTGCTTCCTCATGTCTTTTCTCATGGGACTGATATAGCTGTCCTGTGAGCTTTGTATGACACTATCACCCTGGCCATACAGAGGAGGACACTGAGCTTGCTGATAGGAAGAGACTTGCCCAACCCACACAGTGAGCAATATCTGAAATGGGGCTGAACCCTTATCTAACTAACACCAACGACCATTTTTTCCAACACTTATACTGTAGTTTGAATGATCCAGAGCAGTGCTAAGAACCAGGGTGTCCTTTAAAAGGCAGCTAAAGTACATGGCATTGACTTTATGTACTAATGAGAGTTTATTTTATTCGTAGGCAATATCCCAAGGCCTTGTTCAGAGATTTTTTTTTCCCCCTGCATAGAGAGGAAGAAATACTGAATTGCTTCCAAGATGTAAGTAAATCTTATTGACTCGCAGGGATGCTCCCTTGATAAGAAGGGTTCAGTTCAGATATGCCTGTTGGACTACTTAGATCCTGTTTTGTCGTGGTCTCTTCCATACCCCGCCCGACCATGTCACTGAGAGTTAGGATCTTGTACAAATAGAGGATAATTTTTGAGCTCTAAGGATACAGGAGAAAGGGTTCTTCTTGATTCCCAGCTGGAAACAAGTTCTTTGAAACATCCACGAACATGATTTAAAAATTAAAATCTATTCTTTCCCATTCCTAAAAGAATTTATGGCAATTCATTTTGGTGTGAGATCAACGACACATAATGGATTTTAAAAATTTAAATCTGTGCTTACTTTAGCTTCTTCCTTTACTTTCACAGAGTTTTGTGTTGCTCTTGTTTACTTAGTTATTAACCAACAATAAAACATGATCATTTTTTTTTTAAACATGATCATTAAGAGTCATGGTCCTGGGATTCTGGCATCGAGTCCCACACTGAGCTCCCTGCTCAGTGAAGAGACTGCTTCTCTCTCTGCCTCTCTCTCTCTCTCTCTCTCTCCACTCCCTGTCTTTCATGAATAAATAAATAAAATCTTAAAAAAAAAGATTAAGAGTTCGCCTAGATCCTACAAGGGAAATACTTATTAAAGCATTTTGAAGCAATAGAGTCATTCCCCATAACATCCATTAGGCCATTTCAGAGCAGATGGGTCTGAGCACTTAAAAAAATCCAGGCTCAAAGAAAAAAAAAAAAAAAGGAAAAAAAAATCCAGTCTCATCATAATGGTGAAGAGAAAGCATACCACAATACAGCTTCAAGAGCCAACAAGAAGTTAGGACAAATGGCCACGACAGCACAGGCTAGAAAACCAGGACTTTGGGGAGGTAGAAGACTTCAAAAAGCAGCTATTGAGAGTCAGTATTTTCAAAAAGGCCACATAGGAGTGTTTTTTCTAAAACCAAAGGCTCATAGGTTAAGTTTAAATTTTAATAACTTAGGCAGCTAGCAAAGGACCTTTATTAGACTCAAAATTGGCATTAATCAGAATTTTCCATTAGATCCACTTTCTTTTCTACATAACACTCAGCACGCTTAGACATTACCCAGTTGTTATGAGGACTGTGTGTTTGTTATTAGTTTATACCAGTACATTTGGGGCTATGGGATTATTTTCACAATAAAATTTTAGAAGTGTATAGCTGCCTGATACAGATCCAGCTTTGCCAAAATTTGGCATGCCTTGTTTCAGCTCTCTCCCCAGAGTGGGTCTTTATTGGGATAATTTGCTATAATGACATTTTATGAGAGAACGAGTTTTCATGAGATGTAATTTTAGAAATAGGCAGGGATAGCCAGATGTTGTGCTTTATTTTTTGAGTTCCTAAATCCTGTTTTAACTCCACTTGATTCTAATAATTATTAAGTAACCCTGAAATAAGTGCCAGAGTTTTCTTCAGTGTTTCATAAATCATAGACAATGACAAATGCCCCAAACAAAAGTTATGATAGAAGGGCAGTCACAGGAAACACACACACATACACACACACACAAGAAAAAACCCAAGGAAACCAAAATATGATGTGAGCAGAACAGATTTTTCTGAAACCCTTTTTTATAAGCAGAGTTAGGGGTCAGGAAGGGGTCCCATTTTTTACTATAATGTATTCTTTGTCTATAAAGATGTCTCTAGCAGTGATGAGTCTGAATGGATTCATCCACACATTGTGATCCTATATTTTTTTTGTGACTAAGGGATATGTTTTGCAAGGTGGCTGCCTGCAACCAAGATGGAGGAGGGGAAAGGGAAGGGAAAGGCACAGAATCCAAGGTCCCAGAACAGGAAAACAAGAGCCACACATCTTTTTGACCTTGGCCATTTGACTTAATAAGATATACGGTAGCCAAAATAACTCTAGTCCCTGATGCCCCTGTGACATATTATTCATTTTATAGTGTGTGTCATGATGTCTGAGCAAGCATCTGCTTTTTTGTGTCCTGAAAAGTCCTAAAAATTTGCATTTTGTAGTCATGGGCAGAGTGGTTGGAAAGCAAACGTGTTTTAAAAGTTCAAAGCGGAGGGGCGCCTGGGTGGGCTCAGTGGGTTAAAGCCTCTGCCTTCGGCTCAGGTCATGATCCCAGGATCCTGGGATCGAGCCCCACATCGGGCTCTCTGCTGAGCAGGGAGCCTGCTTCCTCCTCTCTCTCTGCCTGCCTCTCTGCCTACTTGTGATCTCTGTCTGTCAAATAAATAAATAAAAAATCTTAAAAAAAAAAAAAAAGTTCAAAGTAGAGGGCCCCTGGGGGATTCAGTTGATTGAGCGTCCAGTTCGTGATTTTGGCTCAGGTCATGATCTCAGGGCCTGGGATTGAGCTCCACATCAGACTCCATGTTGGGCATGGAGCCTGCTTAAGATGCTCTTTCTCCTCTCCCTCTGCCCCTCCCCACCCCGCACCTTGGACGAGCTTCTTTAACCTCTTTGTGCCTTAGTTTCCTCATCTGTAATATGGGTATCTTAACACTACCTGCCTCACAGAGTTCTTGTAAAGATTAAATAAAGTGAGATGTGTAAAACACTGTCTATAGGTAGCATTATGCATGAGTTATTACTACTGAATACCTACTAAGTGCCAGACTGTGTTAGATGCTTTTGTATAATGTTTTATTTAATCTTTATAACAAACTTAGAAGTCATGTAATATTATTTCCATTTTGCAGATACAGACATCAAGGCTCAGAGAAGTCAATGAAATCCCTCAAATGTACACAGGTAAGTGGCCCCACCAAAGGGAATCAAATCCAGGTATTTCTGCTCCAGCATTATATCAAACACCATTGTGCCCCCAGCTAACTTTAGCTGCCATTTGATAAACACCTACTTAATAGTCTAGACTCTTACATTTTTAGACGAGATCGGGCGCGTTCAGGGTGGTATGGCCGTAGACACCAACTCTTACATTTTGAATCAATTTTATTGATTAGAGAATTATGTGTCTTTCTACCATCATTTGTCTAACTCATTAAAATTAATAGACAGCATTAAATAAGTGTATTTGACACCTGAAATTGAGTCACTCTGGGAGAAAGCCCTGTGTATTACAGGTTTGGGTGCATTTGGAGGGAAAAAGAACAGTTGCTCCTTCCTTCCTTCCCTCCCTCACCAGACAGGAAGGGCCAGCAAACATACAACAGAGTGACAAAGCCCAGGGCAGCCGTTCTTCCTGAGCTGGGGAGCATCTGCTAGTTCAATTACCAGGCAGTTGTTCTCATATGGGCTATCCTTTGGGGGCACTCAGAAATTTGGAAACAGGACTTTCCTCACCAAGAGGACTCAAGCAGGAAGCAGCCCTTCCTGACAGGCTGCTCTGCTCAGCTTCCTCGTATAGAAGGAGGAGAGGGGAGGAAAGGCAACAGAAAAACACTAATTAGAAACAAAACAAAACAATAAGTGGCAGATAGCACAATCATTTAAAATTTGAGTTTATAGGGACTGTTGTAGTCGTGGTTGACATTTACCCTTTTGATTTGCCAAGTATTGGCAAAGTCCTTTGGAAGTTTCTCTAGGTTTCTTCTGGTTGTCAAGGCGTAGGGTTGTGGGAGGAAACACATTTGGGGCTCTGGGGAAAAAGAGCATGGGCACTGCTGGAGCCCGGAAAGGTAATATCTAGAAAACCCAGTAGACAGAACACCATGATGCCACCATCAGAGAGAGGCTTGCCAAGGGCTTGGTGTCTGTAAGGCACTCGGACTGGGCATGACCAGAGAAACAACATAGTTCACTGGTGCATCCAGAGATGAGTTTGTGACCTTAACTTCATAGGCCTCTGTGACCTGACCAAAGATACTAACTAAAGAATTACTTCAACACATCCAAACAGGTTTTAAGATTAAATTAATGGATAGGCTATCCATTATAGGGACTAACTTGCACTGGTGGAGAAATGCTCCTAGAAAAATTTCTTTTTGTATGTGCCCTCTTTGAAGCAAATACAGTGCATACATATTTGGATGCATAGAACTGATTACCTAATTTTTCATGTTCCAAAAATTTTTCCTTTTCACAAAAATTATCTTCTTGTCTTCTCTTAAATAGCAAGCTCTTTAAAAAATATGTGCGTCTTTCTAAATGCACAACTACCAATGCTCCTTTCTTTGCCCCAGTGATTCCCAAATGAGAATTCTACATGGCTACATGAGAATCATTTGGGTGTTTATTAAAAACAGCTTCCTGAACCCTTTCCCTAACCTACTGAATTGGAATCTCTGGGCATGGGGCTGGGGAATCTGTATTTTTAACAAGTCCTCCAGGTGATTCTGATGTGTAGGTAGAGTTGAAAACCACCTCTCACACAATAAATTTCTAAAATGGTGCACAATCTGAGTTTGAGCTAAAATGAAAAAGACAAACAGATAAGCTGTAGAATCCCTCTTCATTTTACTTAAATTTTTAAAAATTGTTACCAAATCATGAAATATTTGAAACATATGGAGTACAAAACATAATAAAAGACACTTATGTATCCACCAGCTCCATTTTTCATTCATTTCATTGACTTGCTTCCCTAACAATAGTGTACTGGTAAGTCAACTAACTCTCTGTTCTTGGTTTATTTGTATCATAGCACTTAAATGGCTTGAGATTATTTCATAAACTTGTTTGCTTTATGTGACTTTTTTTTAGATAGGTCCATATTTCCCATCAGATTAATGTTCCAAGAGAGCAGGAAACATATCCATCCTATTCATTCACCATTGTACTCTCAATATCTAACACAGTTCCTGGAACACAGTAGGTGCTATCTATTGATTAACTCTCTATTGAATGAATGAATAAGAATTCCTCCAGCCAAATGACTCTTATGCTAAAATGCCCATTGTTTGTTTTAAAGTTTGTTTTAATGTTCTTACTTGGGAAAATTAAAGAGACTCCAGAGTTCTAGAGTAGTTACAAACTATTTCTAGTTTGTTGAGTACTTTCATAGTAAAGGGTGTTGAATTTTGCCAAATTCCTTTCTGCATCAATTGAGATGATCATATGGGTTTTTTTTCTTCATTCTGTTCTTCTTTTTTTTTTTCTCAACTGTTTTGTTTTTTTTAATTATGTTAGTCACCATACAGTACATCATTAGATTTTGATGTAGTGTTCCAATATTCATTGTGTGCATATAATACCCAGAGCTCCATGAAATATGTGCCCTCCTTAATACCCATCAC
Organism: Mellivora capensis; assembly: GCA_004024625.1. NCBI lineage: Eukaryota > Metazoa > Chordata > Mammalia > Carnivora > Mustelidae > Mellivora > Mellivora capensis. Next base: position 7,804 of record PISX010013691.1, on the reverse strand, counting down.
CAGGCCAACTCATCCCCCTGTTCCCCCTCCCCTCTAAAACCCTCAGTTTGTATCCTGGAGTCCATAGTTGCTCATGGTTCATCTCCTCCTCTGATTCCTCCCCCCTTCATTTTTCCCTTCCTTCTCCTAATGTCCTCCATGCTATTCCTTATATTCCACAAGTAAGTGAAACCATATGATAATTGACTTTCTCTGCTTGACTTATATCACTCTTCATTCTGCTGATAGAGCATATTACATTGGTCGATTTCTATATGTAGGACCATCCTTGCATTCCAACAAACTAGGGATCAAGGAAAATATCTCAACACAATACAAGTCAAATCTGAAAACCCACAATGAACATCATACTCATTGGTGAATGACTGAAAGCTTTTTCTGAAAAATCAGGAACAAAGGAAGAATGTCTCCTTTAACCACTTCTATTCAACAGAGTACTGAAAATTCTAGCCAGAGCAATTGGGCAAGAAAAAAATCATAAAAGACATCCAAATTGGGAAAGGAAAAGTAAAAGTATGTCTATTCATAGATTATATCATGTGTAAAACCCTAAATATTCCACAAAAAACTGTTGAAAATGATGAATTTAATTGAAATGAAATTAGCAAAGTAGCAGGATACAAAGTTAACACACAAAAATCAATTGCATTTCTACATATGAACAATGAATAATCTGAAAAGGATTATAAAAATAACTTCATTTATGATAGCATCAAAAAGAATAAAATCTTAGGAATTAATTTAACCAAGAAGGTGAAAGACTTGTACACTGAAAAGTATAAAACAATGCTAAATGTAAAAAGATATAAATAAATGGAGACACATCCATGATCATGGATTAGAAGACTTAATATTGTTAAAATGTCAATATGACCCAATGTAATCTATAGATTCTATGTAATTTCTATCAAAATACCAATGATGTTTCTGCAAAAACAGAAAAATGCATCCTCAAGTTCATATAGACTCTCAAAAAACCCTAAATGGGGCACTTTGATGGCTCAGTCAGTTAAGCATCTGACTCTTGATTTCAGCTCAGGTCATGATCTCAGGGTCATGAGATCGAGCCTTGCATCAGCCTCTGCACTGGGTTTAAAGCCTCCTTAAAATTCTCTCTCCCAGCTGGGTGATGGATATTAAGGAGGGCATGTGATGTAATGAACACTGGGTATTATATAAGACTGATGAATCACAGCCCTATACCTCTGAAACCAATAATACATTATATGTTAATTAAGTGAATTTAAATTTAAAACTGTTTAAAAAAATCCTCTCCCTCTCCTTCTGCCCCTGCGCTCGCTCGCTCTCTCTCTCTCTCTCTCAAAAAACAAACAAACAAAAAACAAAAAACGCTGAATATCCAAAACTATCTTGAAAATGGACAAAACTGAAGGGCACATTTCCTGATTTCAAAACTTACTACAAAGCTACAGTAATCAAAACACTGATATTGGCAGGAAGGCAAACATATAGACCAATGGAATAAAACAGAGAACCAGAACAAACCTCAGATAGATGGTCAAATGATTTTTGACAAGGGTGCCAAGACCATTCAGTGGGGGAAAAAAATGATCTTTTCAACAAATAGTGCTGGAAAAACTGTATATCCACATGCAAAAGAATGAAGTTGAACCTTTATCTTATATCACATGCAAAAATTAACTCAAAATGGATCAAGTACCTAAATATAAGATCTAAAACAATAAAACTCTTAGTAGAAAGCATAGGACAAAAACTTCACTATACTGGATTTGGTTTATTGGATACGACACTAACGGCATAGGTAACAAAAGAAAAATTAGACAAATTGGACTTCATGAAAATTAAAATTTTTGTGCATCGAAAGACACTGTCAACAGAGTAAAAAAGCAATCTACTAGGAAAAAAAAAAAAGACAATCCACTGAATGGAAGAAGATCTTTGTAAATCACATCCCTGATGTGCAAAATATGTAAGGAGCTAAAATTCAACAACAAAACAACAAACAACCCAATTCAGAAATGGGCAAAGGGCTTGAATAAACATTTCTCCAAAGAAAATGTATGAATGGCCAATAGGCACATGAAGAGATGCTCAATATCACTAATAATTAGGCTCCTGATACAGGGGCTCAGTCTCAAGACCCTGAGATCATGACCTTAGCTGAAATCTAGTCAGTAGCTCAACTGACTGAGACACCCAGGTGTCCCAAAAATATATTTTTAAGTTAGCAAACTAAAAAGGTTAGAAATTCCCCTAATCCCCACTTCCAAGCTTACCACTGAAGTCAGCATGGCTTTGGGCCTCTCTGAGCTGACTCTTACTTACATCTACTGACAGAAAAATGGTGCCTACCTGAGACGGCCAAATAATTAAGTGAAGCAATCTACATGAAAGCACTGTGAGAGCTATTGACTATTGTGAAAAGCAGGGGTGTCATTAAATCTATTTCTGTAGGATGTAATGAATTTGTTCTTTCAGTTAATTTTTTTATGGAATTCGGAAGCTGTTCTTATAAACTGACAGAGGATTCAAAATTTACACATTAAAACAAATATTTGTTGTCCTATTCAAGCTGTTCATCTTGAGAAACTATACATTTATTCTAACATTGCTATATTTGCTGGGAATATCTCTTTCAGTTATTATTTACATTTCTCCCTTTTAATTTATTAATATTTTACTTAACTGAATGCACTTATTTATCTTTTTTAATTTTTTTATTGTGTTATGTTAGTCACCATAAAATGTATCATTAGTTTTTGATTCAGTGTTCCAAGATTCATTGTTTATGTGCAACACCCAGTGATCAATGCAATAAATGCCCTCCTTAATACCCACCACCAAGCTCACCCATCCCCAAACCCCCCTCCTCTCTAAAACCCTCAGTTTGTTTCTCGGGAGTCCACAGTCTCTCATGGTTTGTCTCCCCCTCTGATTCCCCCCCCTTCACTTTTCCTTTCCTTCTCCTAATATCCTCCATGTTATTCCTTATGTTACACAAGTAAGTGAAACCATATGATAATTGACTTTCTCTGCTTGACTTATTTCAGTCAGCATAATCTCCTCCAGTCCCATCCATATTGATGCAAAAGTTGGGTATTCATCCTTTTTGATGGCTGAGTAATATTCCATTGTGTATACGGACCACATCTTTATCCATTCGTCTGTTGAAAGGCATCTTGGCTCTTTCCACAGTTTGGTGATTGTGGACATTGCTGCTATGAACACTGGGGTACATATGATCCTTCTTTTCACTACATCTGTATCTTTGGGGTAAATACCCAGTAGTGCAATTGCCGGGTCATAGGGTAGCTCTATTTTTAATTTTTTGAGGAATCTCCACACTGTTTTCCAAAGTGGCTGCACCAGCTTGCATTCCACCAACAGTGTAAGAGGGTTCCCCTTTCTCCACACCCTCTCCAACATTTGTTGTTTCCTGCCTTGTTAATCTTTGCCATTCTAACTGGTGTAAAGTGGTATCTCAAGGTGGTTTTGATTTGGATCTCCCTCATGGCTAATGATGATGAACATTTTTATCATGTGTCTGCTAGCCATTTCTATGTCTTCATTGGAGAGGCATCTGTTCATGTCTTCTGCCCACTTTTTGACATGATTACCTGTTTTTTGGGTGTTGAGTTTGAGAAGTTCTTTATAGATCTTGGATATCAGCCCCTTGTCTGTAGTGTCATTTGTGAATATCTTCTCCCATTCCGTGGGTTGCCTCTTTGTTTTGAAGACTGTTTCCTTTGCTGTGCAGAAGATTTTTATCTTGATGAAGTCCCAAAAGTTCATTTTCGCTTTTGTTTCCTTTGCCTTTGGAGATGTGTCTTGAAAGAAGTTGCTGTGGCTGATGTCGAAGAGGTTACTGCCCATGTTCTCCTCTAGAATTTTGATGGATTCCTGTCTCACGCTGAGGTCTTTCATCCATTTTGAGTTTATCTTTGAACACACTTATTTAAATTTAACACATAAAACTTATATTTATAAGGACCAAATTTATATGTCAAAATACATCTGTTTTTACATACTTGTTTAGAAAACAAGAAACTCTGTGATTAATAAATAAGAGCTAGAAATAACTATATAATTCCTATAATACAAATGCTTTCCTGATCTAACCAATCTCAGTGAATTAAAATTATTGTAATTTTATATTACCTACTCATACTTAAAATCCCATTAAAGTTGAATATTTCATTATAATATATATCCCATTACTTTGTTTATCCTCAGTGGTAGCAAATCATTACCAATCACCATTTTTTAATGCAAATTTGATTTCTTGAAATGATCAGACGTCATTGGGAGCCAAGTCTAATGGTTCAGTGAAGGCAGTGATCAGTCTGGTTAATGCTTTTCTTTTTTCAAGACTAAGTGTTACTACTAGGTAATATTAATTTTTCTTTAATTAATATGTCGAGATTTGTATGTTTAAATGAGAGTTGCCCTACAAAAAAGTCCCTGGACTGAGCAGCTTATCGACTTGTGATATGATTACTGATTGAGAAAATAATAAGGTATTATTTCCCAGCTATGACTGAGAAGCCTGTTCTGCTCCCCCTTTCTTACCCCAACCCATTCCCTAGAATATGGTTTTTCAACTTTGTCACTAGTGACATTTGGAGCGAGGTAATGCTTTGTTGTTAGGACTGTGTGCACTGTGGGATGTTTAGCAGCATCCCTGACCACTACCCACTAGATGTCAGTGCCAAATGTATCTGGAGGGCAAAGTTGCCCCTGATTGAGAACCGCTGCCCAAGATGGTAGCCAGAGCTTAGTGTCCTATAGTTTTGGGCTTCTGTTTCTCCAGGGGATAGGTTTTTTTTTACTATCAAAAGTCTAGGCCAATATGTTTATAAAAAATAAAAAAATTAAAAAATAATAAAAATTAAAAAAAAAAAAACAAAAGAAAACAAAAACAAACAAACAAAAAAGTCTAGGCCAAAAAATCTCAAATACAAATGTTTTCAGGAGCAGGAAGATCATTTGTATTAGTGAGGTGGACCAGTTGTAAAAAAAAAAAATTCAATACAGATATAAGTACAAGAAGTATTTCACTCTCTTCACCATAAGAAATAAAACAAGTGTGATTAATAATGCCAAAGAATGATCAACCCCAACACTAAGGAGCAGTAGGGATTGGTGAAGACTATAGTGAATTATAGAGCTTGTGCCCCATCTAAGTAGAGGCAGCCAGTTTTTGGCTCAGGCTAGTCACTGTCATGGAGGCATGTGGTCTAATGTTTCAGAACTTTCAACTTTGAGGGGAAAATCCAGAAATTAAGATTTTCTTTTTGAACAAATAATCCAGTTAAGATATGGGCAGAAGATATTTTTCCAAAGACAATATCCAGATGGCTAACAGATGCATAAAAAGATGCTCACTATCATTCATCATCAGGGAAATGCAAATCAAAATCACAATGAGATACCACCTCACATCTGTCAGGATGGCTGAAATTAACAACATAGGAAACAACAGATGTCGGCCAGGATGCAGAGAAAGGGGAGCCCTTTTAACGCAGTTGGTGGAAATGCAAACTTTGTACAGCCATTCTGGAAAACAGTATGGAGGTTCTTCAAAAAGTTGGAAATAGAACTGCCCTATGACCCAGCAATTTCACTACTAGGTATTTATCCAAAGGATACAAAAATACAGATTTGAAAGGGCACATGTACGCTGATGTTTATAGCAACATTATCAATAAAAGCCAAACCATGGAAAGAGCCCAAGTATCCATTGACTGATGAGTGAATAAAGAAGATGTGGGGGGGGGTGTGTGTGTGTAAAATGGAATATTACTCAGCTATCAAAAAGAATGAAATCTTGCCATTTGCAATGATGTGGATGGAACTACAGTGTATTATACTAAGCAAAATAAGTGAGAGAAAGACAAATATCATATAATTTCACTCACATGTGAAATTAGGAAATAAAACAGATGAATATAAGGGAAGGGGGAGAAAAAGAGAGAAGCAAACCATAAGAGACTCTTAATGATAAAGATTTTTCTTTTTGATTGTGAAATCTTCCAAATTTTCTCACACTGTCAATGAATTCAAAACATGTAAAACCTTGAATGTGAATCTTGTGCCTGACCACTGGTCTCAGATATGCTACCCTGGGCAGAAGCATAGAATTGGATTACTCTGAGGGGAGGGGATAGAAGCTGTGAGGGAAGGAAGGAAATGGTCGGGATCCCAGAAGTACTTGACCCTTGATTCTGGAAAGATATGCTCTCACATAGCATCTTACAGGTACTAGGATCTCTGCCAGGATGTCTCTATGATGCCTAGGGACCAGACACTTCTGTGTGGCCAAGTTTGCTGCAGATGGAGCAGGTGCTATGAGCACTGACCTTCAGATGGGCAAAGTCATCTTGGTTAATGAGCATCTTGATATCAGTGATGACCAGGATGGACTCAAGAACAGAGACCCTTTCTCAACTTTCCTGGATCTCATGAGCCTCAGTGTTCTGGTAATATCTTAACAGAGGGGTGGGGATCCCTCCCTCTGCAGTCCCCACCCCTCACTTCCACTGCAGGACTGAGATTGGATTTCCCATGTAACCTGCTGTCATAGTGTCTGTAAATTGCTTTAAAACAATTTAGCACAGGCTGGATGCATTAATTTTATTCTAAGCCCTAGGGGCAGTTAGCTGACATTTGAAATATCTGAACCAGAATGTAAACTCTACAATAGTTTGTTAGCATTTGAAAGACTCTAGAAACCCACACTCCCATGGTCTTTGTCTCAGAATACTAGAGGCTTGTTAATTGGCAAAATGGATGTTGGAAAGGATTATTCATTGGAGAAGTCAATAGTGAACAGAGTGTATGGCCAACTAGAAATCTGTACAGGCACACCTGCCCTTGCACAAACAGGGACTGAGGATTAAGTGAGCCCAGTAGTCTGTACCTCCATCCTTCAATATGGCACTGGTCCTGTAATGATTTTTGGAGACCATGCATGTTAGCTGACTCTGGCCAAAAAATGCTGTCACTTCCACCTTTGGTGAAACTTTCAAACAAGATGCCTTCAAAGATCTTAAAAATCAGAAATCTGGGATTTTGCCCTGCAAAATAACTTCATGACTGTTTTCGTACCTGCTTGGTAATATACGTGTGGCAGAATCCAGCCTAAAACTCACTTTAATAGTAAAAGAGGGTGTGGTTATGGCTGTCACCTAACCTGAACTATTAAAGACTGAGATCGCTACCAATAAGAAGCAGGGCTTGGGAATATCCAAATTGGCTTAGGTCAGTTCTCCATGTCTGCCAACCCTGGTGGATGGATGATGAGTCCAATTTCATAGGATCTTGAAAATTAAGAGTATGATGCTTCCTACTACAGAGCCAGGGAATGCATAACTATTACAGGCGTATTCCACCCATAATGCCAATGCCCACATTTGGAGGCTCTCTTTTATAACAACTGTTCATGAAAGTCAGCCTTCCTAATTGTTACACCTGACACGTTAGAATCACACTTTGTTGGAACTGTGTGTCTGTAGTCTCAGCAAACGAAGCTGAGGTTCCTGCCCAGAAGGGATGGGAGAGAAGTCTCACGGAGCTTTTACTGTGTTTTATTCAGTTTCCATATTTTGCCTTGAAATGTTGTCCATTCATTTCTATTCAACCAACAAATAAGAACCTATTATGGGTTAGCCCTCAATAGAGGCCATGTAAAGATTATCAACATGAATTAAATGTAAATCCTGAAACAACTGAATTTATAATTTGGTGAGAAAGAAAGAAATATGTGCAAACGTCAGTCAATAATTCAAACCAGAATATGATAATTTAATTTTTATTTTTTTAT
>PISX010013690.1:0-55739 GCA_004024625.1 Mellivora capensis | reverse complement strand
CTACACAAAAAGCTGCCCACAGGTGTTTAGAGCAGCTTTACTCATAATCACCGAAACCTGGAAGCCACCAAGATGTCCTTCTGTAGGCGAGCCGGTAAGCACAGTGCAGCGCACCCAGACAACAGAGTGTCACTCGGCACTACAAAGAAATGCGTAGAAAGCCACAAAATGACACGGAGGAACCTCGAATGCATATTACTGAGTGAGAGAGGCCAGTTCGAAAAGGCCACCTACTGTATGAGCCCACCTACAGGACATTCGGGAAAAGACAAATCTATGGAGCCAGTAAAAAGATGGACAGTGGACAGGGAGGAGGAGAGAGAGGGATGAAGGGGGCACAGAAGATTTTAGCATGAGAGGTTTCTGCAGGACACGGTCGACTGGACTCAGGTCACTGCGCATCTGTCAACACTCAGAGAACATCCCTCGGCGGGACTGAGCCCTGGCATCAACTGTGGAGCCCGGGTGATGATGACGTCCCCGCAGCCACGCCTCCCCAGGGTGTCTTCCTCACCCATAGGCTCTGAGGGGAGTAGAGCAGTCCAGGGTCCGGCGGGCGAAAGTCTCGTCTGTCCTAGCCTCTCCCTCCAGAAGTGAGGCAGCGCATGCGCTCACACGTGGCGGGAGAGACAGGCAAGAGGCCTCACCCAGGTGCACGGGGACTCTGGGGGTGCAGGGCTTGCCGGGGCAGCCACCGGCCCAGCGGCACACCTGCTAATGGGGAAAGTGGATTTTGGATTTATGGAGGACGGTTTGTGATCTCCAGCACCAGAGGAGGTTTCAATCACATATAAAAAAAGGTGGCAGCTCTCTAGTCCCCGAGGACCTTACAGTCTTAGATAACCCCAGACCCAGCCCCACAGTCGTGATGGTTTCCCGTGCACAGCATGCTCCCCGGAGCGGCAGGCCGGCCCGCTACACTTCTGAGCTGGGTCTGCCCAGACCTGGGAAGGCAGTTCTGTTCAGAAGGAGGTAGAGTCGGACAGAGGCAGGACAGGGAGCCCCAGAGATCATGGAGACCCATCGGCTGGACTCTTCAGAGAGGGAAGCTGACCGCGGGAGAAGCTAAGTTGCCTGTCCAAGCCAGCTCCGGGTGTAGCCCGGGGAAAAGGATCCTCCTGTGTGCACTGCTGACCTTCTGCTCTTTCCTTACCTGCCTCCCTCCCTTACCTCAAGGAAGGTCATTAAAGCAACATCTGGCACCAGCACCTTTCAGGAGGACAGCTGGGTTCACTTGGGGAAAAGGTCTTGGCGAGTGGAGTTGGAGATTAAGGGGTCTGAGTGGGCCCTCACCTGCCCCGTGGCTTGGTGATGCAGAGGGGGAAGCAGCGGCGAAGGCAGGCGTAGCGCCAGAGAGGAGGAGGGTGAGGGCCCATCAAGAACCCCTCCCCTGCCATGCACCCCAAAGTGACCCAGAGACCACAGGAGACTCTGCCTGCTGCCTGCAGCCCCTCTGGGGCCACCTCCTCCATGGACAGGGCCGAGAGCTTTCAGGGCACCCATCCCCAGCCGCTGGGACCGCCTAGAAGTCACCTCTGGAGTGACTCTGATGCCTCCCTGGGCACAGGGGGACGAGGAGCCCGCCAGGGTGGAGAGGGGGCGGTGGGCGCGTGTTCCCGCAGAATCGGGCTCTGTGTTTCCTTTCACCCACCTCCTGTACTCCTTAACTCCTTACCTGCCTCGGTGTCCGAGCTGCGAAATGGGTACAACAACCATATCATCCTCTTTCTTGTGTTAGATAGGAAGTGGGGACCGTCTAATAATCTCCTTCCTGAATCTCCTTCCCTCACCCCTCCAGCAGCACACCTCCTCCCATCTTTACTGTTTCCCTGGGTCACAAACAGTGAGCTGCTCTGGCTGGGCTAATGGGGTCCCCTGCGCTCTGACCCACATCTCCTCGCCCTCTTCCCACCTCCTTCCTTCTGCTCTTCCCCCACTTCTCCCTCTCTTCCTCTTCCTCTTCCTCCTTTCCCCCTCTTCTCCCTCCTGCCCCCTCCCCCTTCCTTCCTCCCCCCTCCTCCTTACCTCTCCTCCCCCCTCTCCACCCCTCCTTTCCTTCATGACTCCTGGCAGCCTCACCACCACCACCATCACCAACCTTAGGATCTCATGATCTCATTTGCCTTCTCTTCCTTCAGTCCTCGCCCCACCGAGCCCCTCCTCCCTCTTGCTGTCCTCTTCAGCCGACTCTGCGGACTCGCTCACTTTCCCCATCTGGACGCCAGGTTGCTCCCCAGGGCAGGGACACAGCACCTTCCCTCAGGCCCGCCCTTTCCCTGCGGCTACCTCTCTGCCTCCTGCCCCCCTCCACTACCAAATCCGTACCAGAGCCCCGCCCAGGCTGCAGCCCCTGCTCTCCCCCTTTCAGGAGCCGACCCCCTGCAGTGGGGACGCAGCCCTGCCAACCGCTCAGCTCATCTCCCCACAGCGATCCTCTGACCCTCTGTCCCACTGGGGACAGCAGCGGAGGCTTCCTGCGGGGACGCGCTGTGTCAGCCCCTGTGCGAACCTTTCATTCGCATTGTGCTCAACGTCTCCCAAGCTGTGAACCAAACTCTTAGGAGCCATAGACCAGTCCAGTGGGACAGGCACCCCAAATTCATCCAGACCCCGACAGACCTCCCAGCCGACTGCCCAGTGGATTCCAGCAACTTCCTCCAGGCCCAAGGAGGTCACAGCTCTACTGAGGTAACCCCAGGGCCGTGCGTGGTCTCCGGGCCTCTGTCTACACTTCCCAAGGAGCCTCTCTTCCTGTCTTCTCCCACTGGTCAGAGTGAGCATGTCGACTGTTCCACAGAAAGGACGTGTGACCCGTGCCCCCCCCCGCCCCCCGCTCTCTGTCCCCTTCAGTGGAGGGAAACCAACATGGACCCTTCACCCTCGCTCCTCCCACCAGGAGGCCCAGGCCCTTTCCCCTCAGAGACCCGGCCCCTAGACCCAGACGCCCTTCTGGATGCCTGTTCTCCCTGCCCTTGCCACCCCACACCTCTGCCCTCCCTCCCACGTCAGCACAGAGGTCTTTCTAAAACGGCAGTCGGACCATTTAGTGCCTTGTAGAAACGTCCCCACGCTCTAGGGGTTGGAGACAGAAACGACAGGCTTCACAGGGTTTGTAGAAAGACACGTCTCTTCAAAAACAGTAAGCAAATGACTGCTGGAAAGCTTGGAGAATTTCGACCCCAGCACACGTGGACCCTCACCTGGAGGCGCACGGAGCTGTCACACACGCAGTGACGTTTCCCTAAGTGTCCCCATGTCATTACGCAGCGGTTTCACGCTCTCACGTCGGCCCGGGCGAATCAGATCTCTACCGTCTAGCCCACATCCTACCAGCAGCGACACAGAGGATTTCATCCTTCCCAGGCCCCTGAGCAGAAACACAGAACGGACCTGAGATGGAGGAACGTTCGCACCCACCCAGCAGAGAAAAACTTCATTTGGCTGGAGACAAGCGCCATCAAGGAATGCGGCAAAGAGAGTCCTGTGATTCTATTTGACTTGGCTGGAGGGAAGCTTTCATTGGGTGATAATTTTGGTGCAACCCCGTGGATGAATAATGAGAGCTGGGTGGGGGGGTCCGAACCCTGGAGCCCAGTATAGACGCCAGTGGCCTCGGAGGGCTGCAGCAGGGGTGTGGGGCTCTGCGCCTGCCGCTTCTCAGCAGGACAGAAGGACAGCAGCCAATCGGGAAGGAGCCTCCCGAGCCACTTTGTTCTCCGCAGAGCAAACAGAGCTGAAGGTTTTAATTCCCTGGGAGCCAGAATCTTTCACTAGAGAGCCTTGCATAATTTCTTATTTAGGGAAGGTTTAAAGAGATTTGTGCTGGGGGTATTTAATCCAACTCCCTGGAACTGTCCCAGCAGTGGGTATAGATTAGAGGACAGTTGACTTCACACATTGATATTCAAAATAGAAAGTCGCTATTCTTCACAAGTGGCAGGGAGATGGGTGAGTGACAGCCTCCAACAGCAGCTGTGCTGGGCAGGGACCTCCCTCTCTCACAACCTTCAGGGCTCTGTGGCTCTTGGCAAGCCACTTCACAGAGGGCTCCCCCGCCCTCTTCCCCCACGCAGCCTCTGGATGCCCGGAGCTTTGCAAAATCAACCACAGACCTTTCAGAAAAGTCCCTCTATTGTGTCTCTCCCTCCGTCTTCTCTCTGGTGTGCTCTCTCTCTGGGCTACCTTTCCTGTTCTGTTTCACTGGATTTTCATGCCGCAGACTAGGGATGTTTGCACTTGGCAGTGAGCCGACAGTCATAAAATCCAAGAAGGCTTGTTTATTTATAAGAATTCTGCAGTTGGGGTAAGTTCGGTAGAATGTTTCAATTTAAAGTAAGCAAGAACCACTGGGGCATCCACCACCAATGCACATTTTCCATCTAGAGGACGCCATTTATCACTATCTGCAGATAGCCACTCATTCCCTCTCAGTGTTTGCCAAGTCAAATCCCTGGCCAGTGAATGTTAGACAGCCCCAAAAGGAAGAAAATGCATAAATCAAATTTGGAGGTTTTATAGACAACATGCAGAGAGCTACAGGAGATGCCCACAGAACTTGGAAAGAAGGTGACCCCTGATGTCCAAAGTTAGAAGAATAGACTCCATGCTTCTTCTACAACCCCGGTCAGAAGCGATTCACTGCCAACAGACATTCTGTAAGATGTAGTGGATGAGCCCTTAGAACGCCCGAGTCCAAGCAGTGCCCATGGAGGGTGGTGTCAAGGAGGCAGGAACGATTGATATCAAAGGAGGCTGGCAATATGCCGTGTTGTAAGCATGTGGTATGAACAGTGGAGAACAGACAGAGCCCAGATGGAAAGGGAGCCCAAAGAAAAATAGGGTCTGTGTTGCTCCAAGAACACAAGTCCTGGCTTCTGGTTGAGAGACCAATGGATGAAAATCCAATTATAGAAACCCCAGCTGAGTAATGTGCCGCATTACTGGTGCATGTCTGGACAGCTGGAGAGCTCAGTCTCATCCCTCTTGCTTCTCTGCTCATCTCTGAAAAGGTGATGGCTTCTGTTTTCACTCCATAACCCCCACCCACTCACTTCATCCCAATCTACCACCACAAATCCACATTATGTCATTGGGGAGGTACAGCTCACAATGGGATGGATCATGGCCAAGTACTTACAACAGAATGGAGAAGAGAGGCAGAGGCATGGCCAAGGCCTCGACTCATGTAGGCACTGGGATAGAATACGTCACTGCCATTAACAGGAGTAATCCCAGGCACAGCTCTGACTGCTCTCCTCATATTCCAAATATTACTGTGTGACACTTAGTGAAAAAATCACAGTATTTAAAAACATGGCAAGCAAAAAAATAATAAAATAAAGGTCCAGGAAGCAGTTTGAAAAGGGGTTGGCATTTAGTGGTCTGGGAGGAAAAATCCTATGTGACAGATGGGTAAAGCCCAGAAGCAGGGTATCCCAAAAGATATTCAAGTAAGTGCAAAATCAAATATCAACAGATACAGGTCTCCGTCAATGGATTTTAGGGTCGGGCATAGCCCTAATTCAAAGAGAAAAAATGAAGGAGACAAGGCAAGACCCTAGTTTCAATTAGTCAGGGAGATCCAAGGCAAGTGTCCTGAACAGGAAATAGAAAAAGATGTTGAGAAAAATAATAGTAGTGAGAATTAAGATATTCAAAGACAAGGGGAAGAAAAGACTGGGAACCCAATGTGGGATGCCAGGTCCTGGCAAGTAATGGAGGTGATAGAAGGTGTGTCATTTGTGTAAGGAAGAAAAACTTATTTCCTCCCTCCCCTTCTAAAGAGATCTGGCTGAGATCCCTGTAATAAAAGGTTAACAAGAGACAAAGAAGTGGAAGTCTTTTGACATGTGCCTCCTGCTCACACGGGAGACGCCCACGGACAAGTGAGCAACTCAAAGCAGCGGCTGAGAACTCTGGCTTATGTGACATCTTCAGCCAAGACCAGTACCTGTGTGGAGAAAGGATGGGAAAAGGGACAGCAGCTGTAGACTTCCAAGTGCGAGGATACAGGCCCATGAGCAAAATTTGTTATGCAGATTCCTCTGGTGCCATCTCCAGGCTGATAGGGTCTGTATTTATCTTTCCTGATTGAGAGGGGAGGAGAGCCCCTTTTGTTAATTAATGTTCTGCTTCCAGGAAGACAGGAAGAGGGCAGGGAGTTTTTCTTGTATCTGCTTCTCAATTACCTTCAGCTCAAAATAATCCTTACGGCAAAGTGGCATATTTTGGAGAGGCATATGTGCCACCTTGCATCTGCCTTAAATATTTCAGTTAATTTTTATGTAACAAATAACCAGAAAATCTCAGTGGCATAGAAAAGTGTGCATCTGTGTAACTCACATATGTGGATCAACCAGAAGTCAACGGATGTTGCCTGGTCTCAGCTGGGTGGCTCCCACGGTCTCATTAAGCCCCCTCACATTAACTGCAGATGAGCCGGGGATTATGAAGGTGGGCTGAGCTCGGCTGGGCACTGGGCTGGTGTTGCTCCGCACCTCATGTTCTCCTCCTCCTGAACCAGTGGGCTATCCCAGGCATGTTCTGCTCATGGTGCAAGAGACATACCAAAAAGCAAGCCCATTGCAAAAGTACATTTTAAACTTTTGGCACAACAAGCCCACTCACATGCCACTGGCCCAGGAAAGTGACAGCCACACCCAGTGTGAAATGAGCAGAGAAGCACACTCCACCCCTGGAGACGGAGAGGAGGGGGCGGCCACAGGAGAAATGGCACATTTCTGGACAGCAATCCACTAGCCCACAGGTTTCCAAACACAATAAATTCAGAAACCAGGAGAAATGAAGGGGGAGATACAGAATGCAAGAACATGGCCAGGTCTGATTATGGCCACTTTGTCAGATGAGCCACAGGTTCCCAGCCTGTCCTCAAAGACAGTAGGAGACACAAGTCAGATTTCAATACTTATTTTTTCTTCCCACAACTGAGGCTACATGAGCCCCTTCTGCACATTCAGCTCTGCCCCGCAGGCTTGCTGAGGAGAGAAGTTACAACTAGCCTCCCTCTCACAACTTGAACCTCCACGGTCGTCCTTTGAGGCACACTGCTCAGCTGTCACCATCCAAATGGTTGGCCCATTTCCCAGAAGTGATTATTCTTTAAGTGTGGAGTAGGGATACATTTTTTAAAATCAATTAAAGGTCAAGTATGAATAGAAACCAACATAAGGACTTGGGACCAGGATGACAGTGATTAGTGCTGGAGAAGTACTTCAGCACACTTGTTCAGCTCAAAGCACTTCCTGGTGATAAAGTAGAGAAACTGGTGAGCCAGAGGATGGCAGTCAGGTCAAACTGAAGTAAAAATCTGCATGGCCCACACGTGGAGCAGAATCCCAAAGTAATGAAGCAGAATGGAGGAACTTCAAGATCTGGGACCCAAAGGAAGAGAGGGAGGTGTCTGAGAGCTCAGCCCCCATAGGGGTGACAGGGATAAGAATTTTCCATAGGAAATGAGATAAGAAAGAGTCAAGGGACTGTGTGAAGTGAAGGGATCCCCACTCCACTTCAAAGGAGGCTGGAAAAAGTGGCAAGTGTCTTGCCACCCAAAGCTAGGATTGCCGAGGGAGTCGTAGGGCTGCAGAGGTCTGGGCACAAACTGTTCTGTAATTGAGGTCTGGCTCTGCGATATCCTCCGTGACACAACCAAGCTGGAGCCCCCTTGAAGCCATTATGAGATGGGGTTACGCCAGGAGCCAAGGGTTCCAGGGAGACGGGGATCATGGAGGGCAGCAGAAACACCTCAAGACCATTCAACAAATAGAAGGAAAGTGTGAACCACACAGATGAGGCCAAACTAAAACTAAACTCCCTCTCAACGTTAGCTTTCAAAACTAGGAACAACAAAATTGAAGGGCCAAGGAGAACATCCCCATCAGAGCAAAACCTGGTACATTTTGGGGGGCCCTGGCAGGGCGAGGGGCGCCCACGTGAGGGGCGGGATCAGCGCAGCACCATGCGTGGGGACACACAGTGGAGGGACAGAAGCAAAGAGAACAGCTGGGTGGGGAGTGGGGAGCTGGTGGTGGTGGAAGGCTAGCCACACCCGGAGGCCGTCATCAAATAAGTAAGTATGTCGAGGATAACGGGCACAGTTTCTCACATCGGGAAAGGAGCTTGTAAGTGTGAGAGGAGAAAACCTGTAATGAGTGACACTGTGTGTCAACTATCAACAAATAAGTAAATAAAATGAAAAAAAAAAATAAAACTAGAATGAATCCTGTAATGTTGTTTAGGGTTGGAATTGAAGGTGTGGGGTGAGCTCATGCTTTCCGATGCATGTAAATAGGCAAAGAAGTAAATATTGGTGTAAATGCTTGTAGGTACGTAGATCTCTATCCACGTCTAGAACCCCTACCTGAAACCCCAGGAGCCACGTTTCCTTGGAGACGTGACTGGTTGCATGACGGAGGCAGAGCGATGCCACGAGCTCTTGTCACAGCTACAATTTGACACTCCTACAGTGCTGTAGGAGATGGTGTGTGCTCGCCGAAAGGCACAGGACGCAGCTTGAAGGGGCTTCCTCTGCCCCCCCATGACAATGTTTGGGCATCACAGTAAGCAACAAGAGTAGCGGTTACAGCCCACCGAATAAAACAAGAAGCCAAGGGCCCAAGCTGGTTATCAGCAAGTCTTCGAATGGGCTGAGTTTGCAAAGGATGAAGCTTCCAAGGACCCCCCCCCCCAATACTTATGAATTATGGAGAGTAAGAGAACAACTTTCCAGTCTAAACCTGCAGCCACCGCCGCCTTTACTGAGCCCCTAAAGGAAACATCACCAGTCACGGACGGATTCCAACGGGCCACAGGAGGAAGGAGGATAGGAGGAAGCCAAGCGAGCCCCGCCTCATGTCCAAGACATGACACCTTCATGTCCAAGATGCACCACCTGAGTCCCATGAAGAAATTTACAGGAATGGCAAATGGGTCAAGAAACGCCGAGGAGCCCACTGCCGAGGCAACTACGGAGGCATGACAAGTAAACATACAGCGCAGTCCTGGACTGGACCATTTGTGATTCGGGGCCTCAGTGAGATAACCGGTGGAACCGTGCAGAGTCTGGTGATCAGACCGTAGGAATGGCTATTTCCCATGATGTCCATGTCCTGGTTTTTGTAGCTGTCGCATGTACTGAACCGTGTCATTACCACCGTTTTGCCTTTTCCAGAACGTTCTGTCATCGGAACCTTGCCTACGGAGCCTTTTCAGAGCAGCTTCTCCCACTTCGTGATCACATTTAAGGTTCCTCCATGTCTTCCCATGGCTTCAAAGCTCCCTTTTCCCCCCTATTTTTTATTTTTATTGTTATTCTTTTCATCTGGTCACATATTTTTATTGTTGGCTTTTGTCCTCAAGCTTTACTGAAGTCAGTGGTTGGCAGGGGCGTGAGGGGAGGCCAGAACGAGGAAGGGAGCGCAGAGGGTCTTGGGCGCAAACTGCTCTGTGTGATGCCATCATGGTGGACACGTGTCATTACACATTTGTGCACATCCACAGAACGTGCAACACGACACATGACCCCTAGCGGCGTGCTCTGTGGGCTTGGGTGGTAATGACGTGTGTGTATGTATGTACCTGCTGGTGGGAGATGCTGGCAGCGGGGAAGGCGGTGGTGGACAGGCCCAGAGGCTACGTGGAAATTCTCCGTACTCTCCGCCCCATTTAATGTGAACCTGGAACTGCTCTGAAAAATAAAGTCTATTTTTTCAAATAAAGTCTATTTTTTTCAATAAAGTCTATTTTTTCAATATTCAAGACAAATATTTCCCAATCAGCTTTAAACAACAACAACAGCAACAACAAAAAACAATCATGTGTTGCTTCTAAGGGACTTCAAAATACAGTTACAAAAGGTTACAAGCAAAAGATGTAAAAAGACATATCATGCAAATACTAACCCATATGAGACTCTCAGAGCTATACTAATATCAGACCACACAGACTTTAAGGCAGGAAGCACGATTAGAAGTAAAGAGGGAGCATTCCATAATGAGAAAAGGGCCATCCCACCAGAAACATTTTGCAATTTAAAGGCACCAAGTGAAAGAGCCTCAAAATATATGAGGCCCAAAATGAGTCCTAAGCCCCAACATCATTTTTAAGAGAAGACCTTTCAAACAAGTGGAAAAAAATCAAAGAAAGTAACATAACAACATTTGATCAATTAACGAAACAGCAGTATTTTTTTTCAAGTCAAGCAACACAGCTTTCGGAATCTGTGTTGCCCTTGGCAATGCGCCTTGGTTTTATTTCTGGTCTAGCCGTCCTTAAAGATGTGCCTCCTCTAACTCGCGGCCGTCTAGCTGTATTTTGACAATAGGGGCTTTCAGAGTACCTCACTCACCATGGAGCTAGAAGCCGAAGCCCCCTTCACAGCTCTTGTCACAGCTACAATTGCGCATTATTTGACGAGTATCTGTGCCCTCCACTGCCCTGTAAGCTCCATCAGAGCTGAAAGCCGTGTTGGCTTTTGTTCACTGGTCTCTGTGCCTAGCACTGTGATCAGCAAGTGATGGAAAACAGTGTGATCTTTGCCTGCAGGAAACCTAGCAGAGAAGGCAGTTATTAAACAACGAATAATACAGGGTAAACTAGATCTACATAGGCTGAGTGACACAAAGAAGATCTACAGCTTTCCAGGAAGTATCTAAAAAGGGCGAAGACCCAGCCCCGAAGGGGAAGTCTGAAAAGCATCTAAACAGAACAGGGGTCCCGCTCGTGCCTGAGATGCCGCATTCCACTAAGGGTGAACCAGCACCGGCCGCGCCTAGAGGCAAACCCTCCATCAGCCTAATGGGAGGGGCCGCCCTGCCTCCAGTCTAAGGGGCCAGATGTCCCCGACCACGCCCGGGCTGAGCCTCGCCACGTCAAGCCTAGACTAACCCTTCGGAACCACGTTCCTGCAAGGCCAGTCGTACGTAAGCAGGAGATTTCCACAAGTTGAAAAGGGCTTTTTGGCACGTGAAGTTTCATCGTTCTCTGAGAGTTTGGCCATTTTAATATCTACAGGTTTTGAAATCCGCCTGGGGTTGAGCCTCCACTCTGCCATTTCCTGTGTAATTCTGGTCAAATGCCTTAAATCCCTCAGCTTTGGGTTCCTCTTTGAAAAATGGCAGGAGAACGGCACGTTGACCGATGAGGGACCGAGTGAGATAGAATGGGTCACGTGCTCAGAAGGGCTCAGACCCTCCTGCTCAGCACTGGCCCCCCAGGCTTCCAGCACATGGGAGCACCTGTTCCTTGTCACGTGGATGACTCCCCTGCTGCTCGGAAGGCCTCCATGAATATATCCCGACATTTAATTCTCTATCCATCCCCATCAGATATCAAGCATCTCTTCCATAACTGTAAGACTGTATCGCCTACGGTCTTCAGTATTTATCCCTGTAAACTGCAGTGGGGCATAACCGTATGCAGACCTTTCACCACGCAGAGCTTTGTCCATGATGCCCGTGTGAGGCCGGGAGGGACGGGAGGCGAGGTACGCTGTGCACCATCTGCTCTCCAACTCCGAGAAGGCAGAAGGGGAGCAATTATTTCATCGGGCTTTGTAAAGCTCACCCAGGTAACATCATCAATTGTTACTTCACGAACTTGGATTCTTATCTGGGTAGGAAAAAAATAGTAGAGTACAGCGTGGTGACTATAGTTAACAACCCTATACGAAAGCACTTTGAACGTTGCTAAGAGAGTAGAGTTTAAACGTTCTCATTATTTTTAAGAGAGGTAATTAAATGAAGTGACAGATGTGTAACTAACCTTACTGTGGTCACCATTTCACAATATATATCAAATCATCACAATGTATACCTTAAACTTAAACTTATACGTCAATTATATCTTCATAATCCTGGGGGAACAGAAGTAAAGGCAGGATGAGCTACCAGCTCATGGCAGCTCATCAATTATTGAAGGAAGTTAGAAAGCACATATGGATGGAGGGATGGGTGGTAGATGGATGGATGGGTGGATGGAATGGATGGATGGTGTTTGGATGGATGGATGGATGGATGGATGCTCAGGTGGATGGATGGATGGATGCACAGGTGGATGGATGGATGGATGATGGGTGGGGATGGAAAATGTTTACAGATAGAACTAAAATTTTTCCATGTGAAAACGATGCACTTAGGCCTATTCTGGGGGGGGGGGGCTTACAAGACATATAATACCAATTAGGGACTCAGGAGTTTAGAATCTTGAAAATAAAAGAGATTAAAAAAACCCTGGCCACCGGTTTGCACTCCCCCTGCCTGTCCTACGGAACAGTGTGTTGATGCGGAGACAGAGTTTGTCCCGGCGCTCGGCACACATGACCTCTAGAAACGCTTCACTGACCGGCCCAAGAAGGCCGACTGTGCCTCCTTTCATTCAGCGTGGACCAAGGAGGAAGTCGGAGAAATGACTTCACGGAATGTTACAAACGACAACTCACCCTACGTGATCAGATACCACGCAGGAAACATAACTCAGGACTTCCGTGCGTGTGGAATGGAAGTCGGGGCTGACCCCAGCCGTCTCTCTGTGTCATACAACAGCTCAAATACTCCGATCTTTCTTACGTGGCAGACATCTTCCACACGTTCCTGTGCCACAGGACCGTGGAGAAGCGAATCCTTTAGAACCATTTGGGGCTTGTGGGTACATCAGATGCCTGTGTGTGAGCAATCTTAAGATGTGAAGTTCATCATGGGTAAACCCATCAGAACAGGTCCAACGGCGACCACAGCCTACTTAATTAACCACGCTTAAATTATTTTTATGTCCTGGCGAGATACCCATTCGTCCTTTCTCAAGTGCCTACGATTCTAAATAACACCAATGTTAAAAAAAAGAAAATACACTCTGGAGTACTTCCCTCTGCCCCCCCAATGCCCGCCCCACCAACACAGCTTGTAGCCACAGAGGTCTACACACCCCACCCCCACAAGCATCATGCATGCATTCCCGCACCCCAACATGCCCAATTCATTTGGGGGGAACCCTGGGAGCTTCTCACACATATTTAGGGAATCTCCCATATGCCACCATGGGCCATCTGCCGAGTGTATCCGGATGCCCCAGCACCCACGGAGAACCCTTTCTCCCACCAGCCCCACTGCATGCTCGTGTCTCGTGGAGTCTGGACGGAAGCCGCTCCCCATGTGCTGCCCAGCACTCCACTGAGTGACTCCAGCAGAGGCTGGGGGACAAGCCTACGTGAAAATACAGCAGGCTTGACTCAGAACAGTCCTTCCTCACAGATGACTCAGGTTTTGTTACTTGGCCAAGACGGTTCTCTTGATTTAAATCTGATTCTTTTCTCTTAGGGTGCATTCTGGGCCAGGGGGCCGCTCAATGCCTCACGCACCTCAGTTCCCCCGGACCAACAGCGGCGTGTAGGAATGAGAGTGACGGGCACACCACCGAGGCTCAAAGCGGGACTCACTATCCGTGGTCAGCGTCATTGTCCACACTTGCTTTAAAATTAGGCCAAAAAAAAAAAAATTAATGAACTGTTTGGGGTTGCAGTCTTAGTTCTGAAGGTATTTAAAATACCCCTTGTGGGAAGAACAAATGTTGCTGAAACCCGAAATAGACAAATTGCACTGGCCTACTTTTCAACAAGTCCCAGCAAGGCACCGGCCATAAAAACTTCCAGTTTTCTTTTGGTCTTAACCAGACTAGGAAAGCGTTGAGGTTTGGTTTGCAATTTTCCAGTGGTCCGAAGAGACCAGTTTCTCAAGTCACAGCCTAGAGGCATTGGCACCGATGACTGTCCTGAGCTATGAGTCCCCCCATTACCCCCTCCCCGCCCCCAGCAGAGGAAGGGTGGCAAGCGATCCCTCTGCCCATGGCTAATGAATTTATCATCGAAAAGAAACGTATCTTTGTTGGTAGGATCAATGCCTTCCCTAATGAAAAGCACATGTCCATCCATGCTCCTAACAAGGTCTCAGGGAGGGCCTGTGGACGCCGGGCAGAGGCAGCCCGAGCCCCTTGCAAAGCTAACTGCTTCCAGGTGTTGGGAGAGCAGGACTCGGGCTCAGCAAGCCATTTGCAACCTCGGGCCTGAGTGTCTTTGTTCTTGCAAGTGTAAAGTTTCCCTCATTCTCCGTTTTATGGCCAGAGGTTTCTGGGTTGCATAACACCCAATAAGAGAGCACCAAAGGGCTTGGTTTTATTGTTTTGTTGTGTTTTATTGACTACATGTTTTATTCAGCTAATGTATGCTGGAGAGGCAGGCAGTAACGGCTCAATTACACCATCATGCTCTTCCTCTTCTCCAAGAGCCCAGCGACCCAGCACACTTTTATTACGTCCCCATGGAGATGGTAAGAAAAAGAAGGAACAAAGGAGGAGGCACAGCCCTCTGGTGTAAGGGCTCCGGCTGGAACTGCTCCCTTCCCCAGTGATTCTTCAAGGCCAAGAGCTTTCCAATTTGTTCCCACAGTGGTCATGGACTCAGCCACCCGATCCCTTCCTGGGGGCAGAACGCCTTCACTCTTTGGAGAAGAGCCAGGGAAAGCTGTCTCCCCATTTAGAGGATGGGGCACTGGGATTGGGCCATGAATGACCTGCAGTCCCTGAGCCGTCCATCCAGCCTTGCAATCCAGTGACATTTCAGTCCAGGGGGAGGAGCTCACGGGGAGCCCCTTAGATTTGCCCCTCCCCCTGCTCGTGTCCTCTCTCTCTTAAGAATAAATAAAAACTTCAATATAAATGTATAACTAAAGGCAGAGAAGGTGTGAGATGTGGAAGTCATAACCCCCGCCCCAGAAAGGAATATTTTGGACAAGGTCACCTTCCTTTGGGAGACAAAAGTGTGTCTTAGGTGGATTGCCTCACGGATGCTGACAAAGAAATTCTAGACTGACTGCTTGACGTTACACACCTGGGGGGACGTGGGACTACAGCTAGGTTAGGTGCTGAATTTTGGTTTGGTGATGTGAGGCTGAGTGCAAGTGACTCCATTTTGGACCTATTGTTTCTTTTTAACTATATGTAGCTATATATATATATATAATTATATATATATAGTCTTATAACTGTATATAATACACATATGTATGTATAACTTATTTGTATAGAAATACTTATATTTAGATATATATTATATATATAAAGCTTTTTATAATATATAAAGACCTACACAGATTTAAAAAAGGTATTTTTACTCATAATAGTGAATCCAAAATAACATTTTTTACACTTGCCCATTTTTTAAAAATATATCTTTGAGGATTTTTTAATTGAGGTATAATTGACACGTAGCATTATACAGCAGTTTCAGCTGTACAACATAATGATTCAGTATTTGTATATGTTGCAAAATTATCACCCCAATAATCTAATTAACATCCATCACCATACATGGTTACAATGTTTTTTTCTTATTGTGAGAACTTTTAAGATCTACTCCCTTAGCAAACACGCAACATAGCATTAACACAGTTGCTATGAGACGTTACGTTATATCCTCATGACTTATTTATTTAATAACTGCAAATTTGCACCTTTTGACCCCCTTCACCCATTTCTTTATTAAAGTAATAAAAAGATAATAAAAAAGCCTGTTTATTTTTATTTTCAGATCACCTATAATGACTTATCCTTTGAACTGAAAAAGCATAAGGAAGGCAAATGTACCAAAGGGTGCATAGTTTTGCAAAACTCAAACGTATCCCTACGATGTTGAGCCCATGGACGAACTCAAGGTCCTCGTGGTGAGGGGAGAAGAGTGGAAAGAGAGAGAGAATACAAGGTCCCTGGGATAATTATCACTTACGGCTTCACCAACTCATGTAGCAAATGAGCTTTGTATCTCCTGAATTAAATTAGGATGTAAACAATGACAAGCACGTAGGGATTTGTTTTTTTCTCATAACAAGAACCGACAGAAGATGGCCACTCAGGGCCCTGTGTGTTCCAGCTCTGCCACCTGTAACCCCCTGCCTTTCACGCTCATGGTCACAGATGGCTGTGACCATCCAGCATCGGCAGAGGTTCATGGACAGGCACGGGGCACAAAGCCAAGGTTCCTACCAGCTGAGCTTTCCCTTTTAAAACCTGGGATCGCAGACTACATCACGGGTCACTTCTGCTTCCAGGAAGTGGATGTACTTGTCCCTGTTCCTCCTGCTAGGACAACTAAAAACCTTGGACATTGTATTTAAAACAAACAGAAGAGGACTCTGAAACATGCACAGGAGAAGGCAGACCGGCTGGGGACCTCGGGACTCCAGGAACAAAACAGTGGTGAGTTCCCTGGGTTTTCTGTTTGCCTTGTGTAGTTCAGATTTGGAGCCAAAGAGGTTGGCAACCAGGAAGCCCCAAAAGGCACAGACAGAAAGCTCCAAGACAAAGGATCTTGACAAAGGATCGGGGAAGTGGCAGCTGAGAAAAACAGAAGCCTTTTACACAGCAGCCTCTGTCCTCCAGCCAAATACCACAGAAGAATCGGTGGCCCTCCCCACAAGGTTGTAACAAGGTGTCCCAACCCACACACTTTACACATACACACACACACACACACACACACACACCAGATGGTGTCAGAGAAGTCCAAGTGAGGAGACCCAACTTCGTCACTGCTGGCTGGTCGTGCACTCCCCCTCCACGGTGTCAGAGGGGACCATGTGGGGACCCAAAACTGCCGTCCTCACCTGGCAGTAAAGAGGAGCCCTCCACAACCACCAGGTGTCATCAGGGGCTGTGAGGGACCCTCACCCCTTCCGTCACCTAACTGACAAGAAGCTCCCCACCCCTGCCAGAATGATGTCAAGAAAAGACAACCAAAACAGAATTAAATCGGATCCAATGCCTGTACCATGGTTAGACAGAAATGCCCAGGACACCTTCCCAAATCATTTGTCATACCTACACCCAGGAATAGCTCCACGTGAACTTAAGAAAAACAAAACCAAACCAGACAATCGAGACATGCCAACCCCGACGTGAAAGAGATGTTAGGATTATCTGACAGAGACTTCTTTTTAATTTTTTTTTTTTAGATTTTACTTATTTATTTGACAGAGAGTGAGCAAGTGCAAGCAAGGGGCAGGCAAAGGGAGAGGGAGAAGCAGTCTCCCCACTGAGCAGGGAGCCCGACTTGGGGCCCGATCCCAGGACCCTGGACCATGACCTGAGCCGAAGGCAGAGGCTTAACTGACTGAGCCACACAGGCGCCCCTGACAGAGACTTGAAAGCGTGATTAAAATGCTTTGATGAGTAGTTAGGGACACACTTGAAACAGATGTAGAATAGAAAATGGCAGCAAAGAAATGGAAAGCCCCAGCAAAAGACATCTGCCAGGCCAGAGCAGGTCACGTGGCCACCCCTGACCCAAGGGTCACTGAGAAGATGTTTGAGCTCCACAGTGTCCTGGGCAGAGGAGGGGGACGGAAAACAGGGTTTGTGAGTGGTTGGGAACAAGCGATCTACGGCATCTTCCAGAAACTTCTCGCATACTGTGTCTGTAGCCTACTGCTTTACTCACCAGAGTTCGTGTTCTCTACACATCTCTGGCCTCTTCCTTCTGGTATCTGTTGTGTAAGTGTGAGAGTGTGGCCCGAATCCCTTGTGACAACGACAGTAAATGAATGATTCCTTCAAGACTGAGTGGGGATTGATGATTATCAATCAGGGGTCTCTGGAGGGAAAGACTGTGAAGACTGGGAGAATTTCACTTGCACACCGTAATTTTAATTGCTGATATTAAGCAAGGTGTAAACAGGTTAATATTTCAGGGGAAATATATAAAGGTTTTTGAAATTGCCACAATAAGCTGTGTGTTTTCCGTGACAGTCAAACCTCCATTTTCCAGAGCGGCTTTGAAACACAAGCACTCGAACACACACACTCGACGTTCCTCTGGCTGAATCCCTTGGCAGGAAACGACGTCACAAGCCAGCGCTGACGGAGAACAAGGGCCGGCCGAGGCAGAGGCCAGAAACTTCCCACCCTGAGAGATAGATGTGTGGCAGCTCATTAAAACAAAACAAACAAAAAGGTGTTCTGCATGACTAACAGTCAATCAAAGGAGTGGGGTTGGTGAATGAGAATACGGCTGAGTATTTCTTTCTTTTTTTTTTTTAAGATTCCATCTATTTATTTGACAGACAGAGATCACAAGTAGGCAGAGAAGCAGGCAGAGAGAGAGGAGGAAGTAGGTTCCCCACTGAGCAGAGAGCCTGATGCAGGGCTTGATCCCAGGACTCTGGGATCATGACCTGAGCCGAAGGCAGAGGCCTTAACCCACTGAACCACCCAGGTGCCCCACAGCTGAGTATTTCTAAGAGCAGAAGGTGCCCCGTGGTTCGAGGCTGAGGCCCCAGTGACATGGGGTGACGTTCTGTTCCAGGAGCAGAGTGAGATGGGGCTCAGCACAAGAAGGCTGCTCATTGAGAAAAAAAAAATTAACAATAATAAAGGATGCAGTGAAAATGTTTCATTGATGACCTATCTTACAGGTTCTGTGTTAATGCGTCTTCAAAAGTTTCATTCCGGGATGCCTGGGTGGCTCAGCTGGTTAAGCGGCTGCCTTCGTCTGGGGTCATGATCCCAGCATCCTGGGATCGAGTCCTGCATCCGGCTCCTTGCTCGGCAGGGAGCCTGTTTCTCCCTCTGCCTGTCTGCCTGTGCCTGCTCTCTCGTGCTCTCTCTCTGAGAAATAAATAAAATCTTTAAAAAAAAAAAAGTTTCATTCCAAGGAAGATGCTTTTCTAATACGTGGTGCTTGTCATGCAGAAGATGGGGCAGACAGGTGCTGCAGAGGGAAAGAGCCATAAAGGAGGGCAATCAGGCAAGAGCTTTTCTGTGGCAAAAAGAAAAATAGAAAGACAGGTTGGCAGAGAGAAACTTCTAGAAGGGGAAGTAACAGCTGCTGGAAGCGGGTGACCATGCTCCAAGACCAAGGGCTTTCCTGCCTCCCTTTGGTCTTTCAGTGTCTCTGGTCATGCCAGGTGGGTGAGAAAGGACAGGGCAGTCTGTCTTTTCTCTGCTTGGAAGGTCATGCCAAGCACCAAGGAGAGCTGAAAGCCTGAGTGCAAGTCACAGAAACAGCCTTCAGCACCAGAAGCACTAATAGGAATGTAGTCCAAGGACTCTCATGCGAATGAGTAAGTTTCTACTGTCTTCTTTCAAGATTTAAATGCCCAAGAGAGAGCACCTACGCAACCTTGCATGGGTCAGGTTCCCACTTGCTCCCCAGTTTGACTAGGAAAAACTGAAGCCGTGCTGGCCGAAGATGGGGCCATTGATGCCGACAGGTGTCCCGTACACCTGCAGAAGTCTCGGTCGGGTGGGTCAGCTCTGGGAAAGTGAAAATCCAAAGGGTTTATCCGTCTGCGGGGCTAGAATTGAAGAGTAGAGGGAGAAGGGGCCGATCCCTCTCGCAGGCAGGGGAAAGCAGGTGCTGTGCTTTCTGGGCAACACTGTCTTCTGTCTTTATGACAACCCAGCGAGCAGAGTGCTCACGTTTACCCTTTTACAGAGGAGGAAAGCCAGCTTCAATGCAGTCAAGGGATTTCCCTACATGGGAGTAGAGAAAGGAGGAGGGTGGAAGCCAGAGAACCAGCTCTCCGGGCCGGGTCCTGGGTGCAGAAGTCCAAGAGCACATGTACAAACCCAGGTGTGCATTCTCCCCCACAGCCTCCGGTCTACCCCTCAGGCTGCTCGGAACCTGTTTCTGGGTAAGACTTCTTCTCAAAGAACAGAAGCGCTTCTGCCGCTAAAGGCACAACAAACAAAATGTTTTTTCAAGCCTCCAGTGTAGGTGAATAGACCAGAGATTTCCACATTCTAGCCCGTGAAGACATAGGAGGCATTGCTGAAGGAGTCGACAGTGTATGGCTGAAAGGTACGGGTAGAAGCACTTCTCGGACAATAAAGACAGTAACAGAAAATGGTTTCAGTGAGCATTTAATGCCATCATGGCAGAAGAAAAAAAACTCTGTGATTGGTTAAACTTCCATGTTAATTCCTTCCAGTTTGGTCATTGCTACAGTAACGTCATCAGGCTTAGTCAGCTTCCGGTCCTGGGCATGTGATACATTTGTATCATTTAAGTTGAAACTTTTAAAGACAGAGTCAAAATTAGAGCCTATTTTAATAAAAAGCCTGAAAATTATTACATGTCATCTTGATGCTTTAAACTATATATTTAATGTTTTAGTTCCTATATCAATTATTGGTATGATGTTATTTTATTTGGCACTTTTCTTCAACTCAATGCACCCAAACTATATTCTTTAGTCCTCGTATTAATTGGAAATATCCCACCATATCTGATTCAATGTGCAAGAGCTGTGCTCTCTTAACAGTGACAGTATTCAATTTAAAAGTCTCTACTATATGATTGCACAGGCTGTAATTTGTGCCCGAAAGCTTTTGTTAATATTTCTACAAACTGTGATTCTTTTATGTGTGTTCCATTGTACCACAGATCTCTAAAACCTGAAGTGTGCGTCCTCGTCTCCCTCCCTTTACTAAACAATTCCGCTTTCAGAGTTACTGTTTCTCACTTTGGGTGACACGGAGTGGTCCACGCACAGCCTCAGGGGGAAGGGGGGTGGGGAACCACAGGTCCGTGACCCTCGCATTTTCCTTCTGGACTCTCCGTGACCATTAGAGGACACATGAATGAGGACCGGGGACCCAGGCCCGAGGAAACCATCCCCATGGCTACGCTCCCGGGGCCTCAGTCATTTCCACTGTAAAATGGGGATAATGACTCTCAACTACACAGTTAAGAAAAATGTTAATGCACGTCAGCAGGATTCTTCACAGGGGACAAGGCAACGTGCCGTGCTCGTTCTTTTTCAAAGGATCCGGTAATCCTCGGCGGGGGAGAGGAGAGGTAGCTAAGAACATAGGTTCCCCTCTGCCTCCACTGTTGACTTCGGGTGAGTTATGCAGCTGTTCTGCACCTCCCCTTCTGCATCTCTGAAAGGATGATAATGATGAACACATTTTGTTAGAGGGAGTTGGCAGTTCTGAAACTGACACCCCCTCTCTGGGCCACCATGCCCCCAAGTGTAGCAGAACTGCCATATCCCCCCAGTACCAACAACATGGAGTGCTTGTGCCTCTTTGGGCCGAGGAAGTCTCTTTTAGATGCAGATACAATTATGTTTGCTGAAGATAATTGAGATGGAACATGAGAGATGGAACATTTGTTTCTTAAACTTGTTTATAACCAAGTGAGAGTGGAATTTTGCTACCTCTGATCTTAGGAATTTATGGGGGAGGGGGGAAAAAGACAAATTCTGAAAATTTTCACTATGGAAGCATCTGGTGGTCACCCAGATGGAATGAATTATAGGTACCACTCCTATAGAGCAAATAGCAAAAAAATTTGATAACTATTAGTAATGAAACATAAATGTAATTTTATAATTTGGCCAGCTGGCTTTTACAGGCTTCTGTCATTATCTTGAGAAGTAGAACATTTTTCAAATCTGAAGCTGAAAAACACAGGCTGAAATTAAATTACATGTACAATCTGGGCATCATGACTTCCAGGGACTGGTGAGGACAGGGGAGTGGTCAGAAAATCTGGTTTTGCTTCTGCTTCTGGTTCCTGACACATTCCTACTTGGTGAATAATTCCAGGTAAGACACCCAAAGTCTTTAAATTCATGCCAATCCTAATTACAGGGTCTTCACAGGGATCAGCAGAGACCATGAAAATGCAAGCATATTGTGAGCTATAAAGAGCTGTACTTCCTTGGGAATTTCTCATTGTCCAGTGATCCTGGCCTTCATGTTTTCTCATGTACTTAAAAGGAACCTTAATACGTGACTTCCCATTGTTCCAGATATCAAGTAAGTGCTTTGAATACATTTTCATTCTTACAACAGCCCTCCTATTCCCCGTCTTACAGGTGAGGAGACAGAGATTCAGAAAGACAAAGTAACTTGTCCAGGTTCCCACTGGTCAGTAAGAGCAGAGCTAAGACCCCAACCCAGACTTAGCTGACTAGGACGACTAGAAGCTGTTGGTCTGTGAAGACTCTGTGAGATAGCCAATGGTAGCAGAGGCCTCTTTATCAGAATAAAACATGAGGATTCTTGATGGATTTCCAAGCAGTAAAGAAGGCCAGAGCTATTATTTATCTGTAAATGGTCCAACTTTCCAGCATCTTCCTAGCCTGCATGTTCCCGTCATCCTCTCCGCTCGTACAGAAAGTCACTCTTACTTCCACTTGGGCTCAGGTATGGCGGGTGCTACTCTCGCTGGGTATCATAGGGAGATTGTAACATTATGGCCTCTTAAGAATGTTCTCCCCAATCCCAGGCCTGGTCTATCATCCTGGTTTGGAATCTTCAGATCCCCAGGTGGTCCCCACGTGAGACATCTCCCACAAGCATAGACTCGGCGGAGGGGGACGTAGTTGGTAAGTAGTTGGAGAGAGTCAAGAATAGTCAGACTGTATGAAGAGAAGCCGGGGAAAGCCAAGGGCCAACACAACCAGGCTTCCTCCCTAACAATGTTGTCCCCAGGCTGTCCCCATATCACAGGTCCTAGAGAGGATGAAAATTACACTTCTTTCCAGTCTCTGCTCTCAGGGGGTTTACCCTTAAGTACTAGAGGTAAGACACATACGCAAGTGCTCTTTAAATAATACAGCAGAGGGGCGCCTGCATGGCTCAGTGGTTAAGCCTCTGCCTTCGGCTCAGGTCATGATCCCAGAGTCCTGGAATCAAGCCCCACATCAGGCTCTCTGTTCAGCGGGGAGTCTGCTTCTCCTTCTTTCTCTGCCCCTCACCCCACTCGAGTCTGGCCGGGTCGAGCACCGCACTGTGCTCTCTCTCAAATAAATAAAGAAAATCTTAAATAAACAAATAAGGCAGTAGATTTCTGGGTAAGTAATACGCCTCATTCCTACAGAAGTGAGTACGTGGTTTTACAGGTGTAGTAAACAAGACGAAATCTGCTTTACACACTGATGAACAGCAGCCCCCGGGCACAGGGAGTTGATCCAACATAAATATTTATGCTTGGTTCACCATCCAGGGCAAGGATTTACAGCTGCTCTTACAGATCGGAGCAAGGTGTATGTCCACGACCACATGCCATTCACACCACAGAAAGCAGGAGGCTGCAGCCAGGGGGAAACATAGCCTTCATAACTTTCAGTGTCGCTGATTCTTTCTCAGAATGCTAGAAGTCTTTATAGGATCAAGGGGAGAGAAAAGAGAAAAGGAATCCCATTTCTAGAGGCACCTGGGTGGCTCAGACAGTTAAGTATCCCATGGGATCCTATCCCTGAGTCCTGCATCAGGCTCCCTGCTCAGTGGAGAGCCTGCTTCTCCTTCTTCCTCTGTCCACCCAACTTGTGCTCTCTCTGCGTCTCACTCTCTATCAGATAAATATATAAAATATTTTTAACCAAAAAATCCTATTTCTAGAATCACAGAGTTTTTCCCCATCAGAATGTTTTTAGAGAATATTCTAGAATGCCTACTGGTGACTCTCATTGAACAGATGAGTAAACTGAGGCTGTGGGAGAACCAATGGCTTGTCAATGTCACACAGCTAAAGGTGAGGACTAGAACATTCTCTCTGAATTCAAGTGGCTTGGAAGCCAGTTTCTGTCAACTGGAAGAGAGAGAGAAGGGAAGAAAAGAAGGAAAAAGGGGCGGCTGGGTGGCTCAGTGGGTTAAAGCCTCTGCCTTCAGGATCGAGCCCTACATCGGGCTCTCTGCTCGGCAGGGAGCCTGCTTCTCCCCCTCTCTCTATGGGTGCCTCTCTGCCTACTTGTGATCAGTCAAATAAATAAATAAAATCTTAAAAAAAAAAGAAAGAAGGAAAAAGGAAGGGAGGAAAGACAGAGGGAGGGAGGTAAGGAGGGAGAAGGGAGGGGGGAGACAGAAAGAGAGAGAGTTCATATTTGGCCTGACCATTCTAATGGCGGCAGCAGCGGGAGAGCCAACCAGCCAGGAGAGCCCCCAACCTTGGAAGCACACTTGGAAGTCTGCAGGAGCAGACCAGACAGGCATAGTATTAAGCCACTGAGATTCCAGGCTGCTCCTGCCGCTCTTACCCCTCACCTAGCCCGGTAGTTACTCCTGAAGGTGGAGTGAGGACGCGTACGGTGGGCCAGGAGGCTGGATTGCCATGTTACACGGAGGCACTGCATTCAGAAAGACTGTGCCCTGCCGCCAGAAAAGGCAGACCAGGTGCCCGCAGATCCCACGGAAGACGGAAGCAGAGCCATGTGTGTCAGTGGTTCCTTGCTGAATTTGGCAAGATCTTACAGGAAAGAGCCACACTCCGGAAAGACGTGGCTGGTTTATAGGCACACATGAAAGAGAATGGAAAGATGTCAGGTATTTGCAACAGGGAGCCATGAAAAAGCCAAATGCTTCTAGACCCCTACTAGCACAAGACGGGGACTGGAAAAGGCTTTGGGTGGCAAAAACCCGGTGAAAGTTCTCAGGGAACTCGAGTGGCTCCAGGCACCCACCGCACTAAGGACGTGT
Organism: Mellivora capensis; assembly: GCA_004024625.1. Classification (NCBI taxonomy): domain Eukaryota; kingdom Metazoa; phylum Chordata; class Mammalia; order Carnivora; family Mustelidae; genus Mellivora; species Mellivora capensis. The sequence goes on along the minus strand of PISX010013690.1, from coordinate 31,253 downwards.
CCTTCTCGAGGGTGGCTTTCCACAGAAAGGAGCTAGCTGCCTGGCTCAGAGTGTGTAGGGGTGGGGGAGCAAGGGAACCGGGACCGAAACTGAGGGGAGGGGGACTGCTAGCATATGCAAATAAAGCTGAATGCAAATAAAGAAATCAGAATCTTCCAAGTTTTAAAGGGAATTATAAATTGCTAAAGAAACTCCATTTTAAAAAAAAAAAAGTTCTGACTGTCACCATTATGCTAGTGCTTCAGGGGAAAGGGGCAGTAGAAGCGATATAGCTCCCAAAGAAGGCGCTGGTCTGCACACTTGCTTCCCGCACGGTCAAGGAAAATTTTTCCAGAGGGTGCAGCCAGGGGCCGCAGATGGCAAAAGGCTCTAGCAGTCCTCCCCACTTGGGTCCCCCTCCAGGACAGACTTAAGCCCTGAAGCCCCAAGGCATACCTTGTAAGCACTGAATGACCTCCCTCCCCACGAATCTAGAATACTTCTAGCTACTTACTAACCTCGGGAGGATGGGAAGAGTCACTCAGTCATTTCTGTAAGCCTTTATTCTCGCAGTTGAGACAGGATTCCGGAGAGTTCCTTCCAGAAAACTGAACCGCTGTCTCATTAAGAAGTCTTTCTCCACGGCCAAGGTGGGAGGGAGGCTTCGGGATTCCACGGCTGAGAGGGACCAGAAGCTACTGTGTGTGCAGTAGCACTGTGCATGGGCACTCCCGAATCGCACCAGTGGGTGTGGACATGAAGTCAACACTTTCTGGGGGATAATTTAAAAGGCCTTTAAAAATGTGCATCCCTTCCCTCCACCCCTCCTGCCCCGATATCAGAGCGCTTCCTAAAGCGAGCCAACCCAGTCAGCGCCTCTTGAAATGGATACAGTCTCTCCTTCAGATCGCTCCCCAGGTGTGGGAAATGAGCATCCTCCAGAGAGCCCAGAATCCAACAATAGTGTGTACTTCCTTCGTGAAGTGAAGTCTCATCGCTGCTATGACCCAATTCCCACAAGCTTCAAGTTGGTTCTATTTACTACTTCCCTGTAGGCAAAGCAAGCTTTCTTTGCTTTGGTGGCTAATGGAGTACGGGCTGCCCCTTCGTGGGATAGTGAGAAGCAGAGCTTTGTAGGCACGCTGACCGTCACCGGTCCCATCAAGAGCCTGCGTCGCTACTATAAATCAGCCCTGGTACAGCTGTATGAGCTGGAAGAACACAAGACAGAAACTTGGAGACAGGTATACCTCCAGGACTCCTTCGAACCCCTCGTCCGCACTCCTAATGCCAGCTTGTGTGATGCCGTCTCTGCATTAATTCGAAGCAAGACCCATAGGCTGCCAGCTGCTGACCCGGAATCAGGCAACACCTTATACATGCGCACCCACAGGTGCGCCCTCAAGTTCCTCAAACTGTTTATCACTGAGTTCCCCAAGCCAGAGTTCATGTCTAAGTCTCTGGAAGGGCTACAGACTGGCACCTATGCCCGCACCACTGCCCCCACCTATGGGGCTTGGGGAATCTTTGTACAACACCGAGTCCCAGCACTGCCAGTAGTGGATGAGAAAGGGCGTGTGGTGGACATCTACTCCAGGTTTGATGCTATCAATCTGGCAGCAGAAAAGACCTACAACAACCTAGATGTGTCTGCCCCAAAGCCCTGGTCACTGTACTTTGAGGGAGTCCTCAAGTGCTGCCTGCATGAGACTCTGGAGACCATCATCAACAGATTGGTGGAAGCAGAGGTTCACCGACTTGTGGTCGATGAGAATCGTGGTCAAAGGGATTGTATCTCTGTCTGACACCCTGCACCCTGGTGCTCACAGGAGGAGAGAAGCCCTGAGCTGGGAAAAGGGTCAGGCAGCACCAGGGGATATGCCCCCCTCACTGCCTGCCCCACGTTCTAGGAACCATGGATGAAACCTGAGAATTGGGACTCTGTTCCTTGCTCAGGAGCTGGGGAGAATGGATTTTTAGCTGTCTGTATCCTAACACACACAGACTAGCCCATCCTAGCCCCTGCCCTCTCAGCTGGAGCCCCCTTTCTGGGCGAATGATGGGCTGTGTGCCCCTCAGGCCAAATCTGATCTCTAAGACATCCCCAGACCTCACCCAGCCTCCACCTCTCTCTCTCTGTCCTTGACTCCTCCCTAAGATAATAGCACAACAAAACTCTTCCTGAGGATATTTTAATTCATCCCGTCTCATGCTGTATGGAGGAGGCTGAGTCCATTGAGTGACGTTTCTTCCCATAATGGGAGTTGGGAGGATTGTAGGGAGGAGGGTCGTTGGGTCCCAGTGCTATGTGCAAATGAAGGGACATGGGGGTAGGTGGAGGATAGGGCCTAGCAATTAGCTGAGGCTATTGCTTTTCATGGCGAGCCTAATTAAAATGACAGGAACCTCAAAAAATGTACATCCCTTTTAACCCAGCCCTCCCACTTTTAGAATTGCACCTGCAGAAGATAATTGCAGATTTTTGCAAAGATGGTCACTGAAACTTACACCATGGAGTCAATTTCTTACCGTACAGACTTGGATACGCAAGAAATATCAGTATCACTTTGTAACTTTTAAATTGAAATGGAGATAAGGGCATCTACATCTATTTGTGCCAGGCAGGTGGGAAATCCATCTTGGCTATTTGGGGGAGAAGCGTCTCCCCCAGAGTCTGCAGTCAAAGGAGTCTGGAATCTTATGCTGAGCCCAGTCTTGGTGGAGATGGAAGGTTTCTTTGTCCAAGCTGACAGAGCCTCTTCCGATCATGCCCCCTGCCTCCGAGCTTTGCTGGGGGGTGGGGACACTTGCCAAGGCTGAGAGCCCCATGCCCAATGCCAGCCCCCAGCCACCATTCCCAGTGCCCACCCACACACGCATTCTGCCCCCCCATTTGTAAACCCCAGCTCCTCCTCAGACAAAACCACTTTGCATCATCCCCTCAGTAAAGTGAAATTTACCCAAACAAAAGCATCTTCACGCTAGTACCACAAAGGAGCTCAGGCTTTGGTTTCCCTTTAAAAAGGAGGGAGAGCGAAAACAGAAAACCCAGCCCGGGAAAAGGGGCACAAAGGACCCGCAGCCCTTCATCCTCTTCTCCTCGGGGAAACAGAAGGACAGGGTGTCCTTGTTCACTGCTCCACACCTCGAGGACAGCCAAGCTATTGGGAAAGACGGAACCGCCTGCAGCGTGAGGACATCCCGTTTCCTACAGCTTGTCCGGCGTATGGAATGTGATTCGGGGATGGAAACGCGGATATAGAGCTTTAGTTACAGGAAAATGTCATTTTAAAAAACAGGTTTTTGTTCTGTTTTTTTGTTTTTGTTTTTGTTTTGTTTTAAAGGGGTAGGAAAGTCGAAAACCAAGTGGCAGGAAAGTGTTTAAACATCGTCTCCCTCTACAGACCTAGGGTCTGGGGGTCCGCGTGCTGACCCAGAGCCCCCGCACACCGTGGGGCACCGGGGGGGCACCATGCCTGGCAGGCTCAGCGGCAGGAGGCCCTGACTGTGCCCGGATCTCCAGGGACCTCCGAGGGGGTGTTGCCCCTTCACCTGAGCAGCTCCTGCCCGGTTGCTACCGTGTGTGCGCAGTTTTGCAAAGGTTTTCATGTCATTTTTTAAATGTTCTACAGCTAAAAAATGGTTTGGAAACTGGCACTTGGGTCTTGCATTGCCTTTCTCTTCTGTTTGGTGATTGTTTTTCGTCAACGGAGCAGCCGTGGAGAAACTCAATACAGGCGGGGGTGGGGGGGTCCCCTGGGCCGGGCAGTGAGGCCACCCAAGACCCTGCTGGGCGGTCAGCCCTGTGAGGCTCCACCAACTGTCTCTTTAGGAAGGTTGGCACCTGCTGTTTGGGTGTAAAACATGGATTCCTCAGAAGGACAGCAAAAAATAAGACCGGAGAGGGGGAGAGAAGGGGGGAGAGGCAGGAAGGAGCCAGCGAGCCTGGGGTCTTTGACAATGTAAGAACGCTGGGCTGTATCATGACTTCCGTGGGTCCCTTCCATCATAAAGAGGTCTTAAAAATTATATTTTACAATTGCACTGATATAAAGACAAATACAATCTAGCTTTGATTATAGTCATTGCCTTTATTCTAAGTTTAAATGAAATTAAGACATTTCCAAGGGTCCCTATAAGCATCAGAGGGCCTGGACACTGTGCCTACTCCTGCCGGATGGGGAAGGCGACCCCGAGCCCACCTGCTTCTGCCCCAAATCCACAGCTGGCTCCTTCTGGAACAGGCTCATCCCTGCTCTGACCCCAAGCTTGGTGCAAATGGCATAAAAGAGGGATGTAGTTTTTAAATATCAGAGGGATGAAAAGTTAGACATAACGTTCTGTAGGAATTTTTAGGGTCTCAGTGGAAGAACGTGATCACAGGAACAGTAAATAAATTTGAATTAAAGTCTCCCTGTGCTTTGCCCCTCAATCCCTTCACCATCATAAAGAGAAAAGTAGCCAAATAAATAAATCATAGTTTGGAAGAAATTAGCAGATAGTTATTGTGTGATTTTGCTCGGTTTCAGCAAAGTGTGGTTGACATTCTTTCTAGGGGAGCAGGCAATTAGTGCACAGCAGAGACCAGAGGCAGAGGCTCATTATAAAAATAAAATAAATGTGTGACCCGGGCACCACGAGGGAAGCAGCCCGGCAGCATATTGTTGCAGACAGGGCTTTCTTCAGTGGCTTGCGCTCGTTCTGTGTCTAACATGCGAAGGGAGCTAGAGGTCTCGGAAAGATGCTTCAAGAATAAGGGGTCAACCCTGGAAGATCAAAATTAAGGAGAAACCCGGCGAGAGAAAGGGACAAAGCAAGAGTGGGGAGGGATGGGGCTGCCGGACTGTCAGGGTGGACCCCGGAGCTCGGTCCCCACGTGTGCGTTATGGCACCAAAGCAGAGCGGGGACAGTCTTCCGAAGGACAACTCCCATGCCTCTGCTGGGGGGCTGGGGGTGGCCAGAGGTGAGGAGCCTCGCCAGGGTGGGGGGCACAGGCGGGCTTTCAGCACCACCCGAGGTCGCGGGCTGAACTTGGACGGGTCACCTCTGCTCCCAGCACCTCTGTTTCCAAACCTGTAAAATTCAAATCAAATCACGGCTTTTCAGGGTCGTCATGGGGGTGAGGTGATGGCACGTGTGGACACCACCTCCTGAGATGAACTCACCGAGAGTTCGCCGTTACTAGTGTCATGAATCTTACTACACCCCCGTTCGGGCTTTTCAGGCAGCTCCGGGGGGACCATGGAGACCCCGTGTGGCAGGGTTCAGTTTTGGCTCTGAGGGGCTCCCTCTGAAAAGCTGTGTTTTTAAGATTTGGGGGATTCAAAGGAGAATGGGATTGTTGAGGACCCATTAGTTCTAATCATTGTTTTGTCTCTGTCTCTCCCTCTGTCTCACACATACACACACGCATAAGAACATGTGCACACGCATGCATGCACACACAAACACATGCACACATACAAGTGCACACGTGCACACATACACGCACACACACACAGGTTCACACCCTCCCCCGCCCATATTGAGTTTCTCCACCACTGCTCCACACATACTCATACAGGGGCACGCACACACACATATACGCACACGTGCGCACACATGCACAACTACCCCGTGCCAGTTCTTCGCTTCGGTCGGGAACACAACCTCCCGTAGCCCCTATGTGGATGCGGGTATAGCCACCCAGGGCCGGCTGTCCCCGTTCTGGAGCCCTTCCCAGGACCCCCGACCTTCCACACGGACCCCCATGTCCACCAGCTCCATGCCTTCCCCTCTCTCCTGAGGCCCCTCCAGCCAGCTCTGGGCTCCGGAGCAGTGACTCTGTGCACACGTGAGTGAGAGGAGACCAGAGACCTCGCTCAGCAGAGGGCGGGCGTGCAGCTGGGCAGGACAGGGGCGCTCTGAACCCTGCGACGGGCCGCCCTGCTAACCGAGTTCCTGCTGCCCCCCGACACTTCTAACCCCTGCACCCACCCCGGGAGCTGCGAGGAGATAAAGCAGCGTTTGGCAGGTCTCTCTGCCACCATCCCTCCGACACCCGCCTTCTAGATGCCAACCTGCGGGGGCTCCCACACGTTTGCAGCTGGACGTTTCATTTCGTCTTAGAAACACACAGCGTATTTCTTGTTCTTAAGTGAGCCCGAGGCTCTCCTTGACTCTGCTCTAACACACTCTGCTCGCCGTGAGGCTCACACTGGAACCCGTGAGAAGGCCGACTGCATGCTTGCCGTGGCTAGGCAGGTGCGAGCGTGCTCCAGGCATCGCCTTTCTCACGGCCTTTACCCATGATGAACACCAGGCTCGGAGAGGCCAAGCCACTTGCCCCGGGTCACACAGCAGGTGTGTTTTACCCAGAACTCCAGGCTGCCTGACGCCAGAGCCCATGCACGGCGGCACCAACCCTCTCCTAGTTGGTAAGACTCAAGGCAGGAAACGTAGACACAGGCGTGCTGTTGAGAAAGTCCATAAATAAAGCACACGCAGGGGTAATTTCAATAGTTAAATGAAGGTGTACCGTGCCAGGACTGACTCACACAGGGTTTAGGGCAGACCAGCCTCGGGGAGCCCCGGCAAACTGCTCATAGGGACTCTGGGCGCAAGCCATGCGGCAGGCTCGGCTCCCACGCTGAGCCCGATGGAGTCTTCAGTCTGGAAGTGACCCGACGGACCCACCGCTGTAAAGGCCATGGCGTCAGATAAAGGTCGGTGTGCTGGGTCAAACTCGGGATGTGGGCGAACTCTGAGATCCGGAGTCAGCCAAACCCTCCGTTCCCAGCAACTATCTCAGGAGGGGCCAAGGGACCAGTCCATCCCTGGGGCTCCCATCTATCAACGTGCTCCCAAGACTTTTCAACCAGTCTTTAAAAAGTCTGCATTTGTCCTCCTTCAAGGGCATGGCTGTAAGAACCCCTCCCTCTGTTCCCCCAATGCCTTTCTATGGAACACAGACCCCGGCTAACCTCAGACCCCTGGCTCCGGGATTGGCCATGGCCTCCATGGTCTTGGCTCAGGTCTCCCCAGCCTTTGGGAGGGAGGCGTTCCCTCTGCTCTGGATGTCAGGGGTTGTCCATTACGGCTGGACCTGTGGCTTCCCCACAGCATCTTGGGACAGACGCGAGCTCTCGTATACGGTTCCCCAGTGGCTCCTGTCTGTGGACCACACTTGGAGTCAGAGATCCTGGGCTCTGGGCCCTGACGCTGCCCCAGAGGCAGGGATCCCAGCCACCCTCTGTCCTCAGTTTCCATCTGTGTGGCCCGGGAGCTCAAGGAAACGACCATGCTGTTCCAGCTGCCGCAGCGCCCTGCAGAACTCCGGGGCTCCGAGGGACTTCCGCCCCCTCCCCACCCCTCTGGATCGGTTTTTACTGCTTCTGATTTCATTTGAAAGAAGGTCTCCACCACGTTGAGGAGTCTGAAGGCCACTGGGCCATATGGCCACGCACGTCCCTTCCAGCTGTGCCTGCCTGTCACTCTGTGTCAACTCCCTCCGATCAGTAATGGCTGGCACCAGGTGTGGGGGCCCCGTGGGTGCAGGCCGGCTCATACTGATTTCCCTCTGGCACCCCGCCAGGAGCCCGGCACAACCCTGCAGGGGCCAGCCCCGAGGGACACTCCGGCCATCGGTCGAGATGATGGAGAACGGCTGGCCAGATGCTGGCTGCAATTTCATGGTCCTGGTGGTTCCTCCTTCCCCCTCCCCGCTCCAGGCAGCCAGGCCACGAAGCCAAGGCCAACTTCCTCCTGGCCTGTGGAGCCCTGGCAAAGCTCGAGCGAGAAGCCAGGAGGCTCCCTGCGGTGGCCAGAAATAGCCACTGCAGCCCAGGGACAGAGCGGGGAGCATGGGCAGGCACGCAGCTCACCGCTGCAGCCTCACAGGGCCTGCCAGCTCGAGGAACCCCTTCACCACGGCCAGACTCACTCCCCATGGTCCTCAGCCTGCTTCAGGCTGGGAGCCTGGCTGAGGACAGGGGCACCTGCTGGCGGCTTCTCTCCGGTGGGACGGGGGGAGGCCCTGGCTCAGAATCCGATTTCACTTGCTCATCTGCTTGGCCTCAAGCAGACCCATATTCCCGTGAGACGCATTTGAATCTTGGTTCTCTGGCTTTCACTCAGTCTCTCCACGTTCCGTTCCCTCCTCTGTGAAGGGGAGGGCAGGATGCCCACCTCACTGGGCTGCTTGAGGGTCCCTGAGCCACTGCTGGAGGCCAGCATGATGCCTGCACACAACATTGCTTTCTTATCACACTTGTTAATGAGATGTGCACTCTTGTCACGTGCATGCTTGGGAAGCATCTACCGTTGAAAGGTTTATCACAGAATTCGGGAGACCTCACGACCCGGTCCACCTACAATTCCACATCTGTCCCTTATGAGCTGAAGAACTTTGATCAATCCCTAAAAGGAAGGAACTGGGGTAGGTCAAGTGTTCCCAAACTTCAGCAGGTGTCGGCTTTAAAGCATGGATTTCTGGGCCCCACCACAGAGCTTTTCATTCAGAAGGTCTGGGTTGGAGCCTGGGAATCTGCCTTTCTGAGACGTTCCCAGCAGATGCTGCTGGTCGAGGCCATACTTTAATTACTGACTCTTCATGTCCTTTCCAATTCAAATGTTTTATATTTTATGTATTTATAGTTCCCCTAATTGTGTTTTAAATATTTCTATTTTATGCTTTCTTAGGATTTTATATTCTAAGTCCATCCGGGGTCTTGACCAAGGTGGGTTTTCCAGGAAGGTATGATAATACAATGGTGAGAATCTCACAGTGGGAGTTCAACAGCTTTTGGAATTCTGGCAGCTTATAAAACTATGTATGTGTGCGCGTGGAAAAAGGACTCACCTTCTTGCTACAGTTTTCTAATCTGTAACATGGGGATAATAATAGTACCCTACCTTACACAACTTGTGGTAGAGACCAGTGGTTGTCCCCTTGGGCCCCCACAACAGGATATCCGTTTTGTGCCCCACCCCACAATACGGATCGTAAGTGGCCAAAGCCAGTTATATTCTCTTTTGCCAGAAACTGCTGGGGTGGAAGGGCACAGGATGCAATTCTATAAAGAGAGAGTCTGCTGGGGACTTCTAGGGAAGAGGTTCATCCCCAACCAGTGATGAGAACTTCTCAAACAGAAGTTCTATTTCCCTGTCCCTTTTCTCTTCTTTCCTGCCTGGGATGCTGTCCTGTGAAGATATATGCTGGTGCTGCAGCAGCCACTCTGCAGTCATGAGGCCATCCACCACCAACTCAAGTGAAGATGGCAGAATGGAAAGACAGAAAGGACTCAGGTTCTTGAGGGGATCTTTTAGCTACTGAGCCAAACTGGGTGCATTAATTTCCAGATTCTTGTTCATAATAGGCCACAGTGAAGAGCACTGACTGCGTTTACTATAAGGCAGCTATGATGTTCTACCAGATGATACATCTGAGGCACATTTTTACGCGGTGACTGATCATAGTATATACTCAGTAAATACTGGTTCTGGGAAATGATTTTAAAAATCCCAATTTTGGGGCACCTGGGTGGCTCAGTGGGTTAAGCCTCTGCCTTCAGCTCAGGTCAGATCTCAGGGTCCTGGGATCGAGCCCCACATCGGGCTCTCTGCTCAGCGGGGAGCCTGCTTCCTCCTCTCTCTCTGCCTGCTGCTCTGCCTACTTGTGATCTCTCTCTGTCAAATAAATAAATTTTTTTTTTAAAATCCCAATTTTTTCCTGTGGGTAATATCCTCTTTCATTTTCAGTAAATCTCTAGGTGAAGGGAGTGTATTTCGGGAGACAGCGTACATTCACCCAGTGCCCACTCTCTACCACTTTTGCCTTTGAGGACATTATACAAGATGTGTACCGAGTCCCGTCCTTATGGATATTATACCCTAACGAGGGAAACAAACCAACATTTGGGGGGAGTTGAGTTCTATAATTTATTGTGCACAGTCTAAGAGAAGCAGTGCAGACATTTTTAAATTTTGATTATAAACAAAAGTAATATAGGTGAGGGGCTTAAAAACTTTAACATCATGGAAAAATATAAAATGAAAAATATGAGGGCTTTGCTGCTACACTTCTTGGCCAAGGGTCACCACTGTTTACAATTTCTTACACATCTGATCAGGAAAAAAAAGATGGATGTGCTAACATTTCAGCCTACAGATGTTTATGAGTTTTATTGAGATCTAATTCACATGCCCCACAATTCACCCATTTAAAATGTACAATTCAAAATATATGCACGGAACTGTGCAACTTAGGCTGCAATCTTAGGAGGTTTCCATTGCTGCCCACCAAGAAAACCCATACCCATGGCGGTCACCCTGCGGTCTCCCTCCCCACAGCCCCTGACAAACGCTAATCTCCATTCTCTCTCTGTGGACGTGCCCAATACGGACCTTTCCCGTAAACGGACCCACACACTATGAGGCCTTCTGCGTCTGGCAGCTTTCACTGGGCGTGTTCTCAGGGTCCATCCCGCTCATGGCACGTACCTGTGCTGCAGCCATTTCTTATTGCTGAATGATACTCCAGTTCATGTACATTTGGAATATTTCCATCTGGGGCTGTTTCAAATAATCCCACAACAAACATTCAAACCCACAAGCTTTTTAAATTTTTCAAAGAGGGGTTAGATCCTACTTGTCTTCCCAGTTCATTTGTCACTTAAATCGCTTTTAAAAAATTGCTTTAAAGATCTTTACATATCAGCACGCACAGATTGCTGGGAAGAAAAATAAGTGCATTGTAAACTGGTAAATGCAATGAAGAGGCAGGGTTCATGTCGGGTGAGAAGCCACCTCTTATTTTGAATGAGGGAGATTTATAGAAGAAAGAAACAGCTGGGGCAGTTGGGCGGTTCAGTTGGTTAAGCGTCTGCTTTCAGTTCAGATCATGATCCCAGAGTCCTGGGTTCGAGCCCCACATCTGGGTCCCTGCTCACCGGGGAGCCTGCTTCTCCCTCTCTTGCTCCTCCTGCTTGTGCTCTCTTTGTCTCTCCCTATCAAATAAATAAATAAAGCTTAAAAAAGAAAGAAAAAGAGAAAGAGAGGAAAGGAGGAAGGAGAGAGAGAAAGAGAGAAAGAAAAGAAAGGAAATGAAAAGAAAAGAAAAGAAAAAAGAAAACAAAAGAAAAAGAAAAAGAAAAACAGAAACCGAAACAGAAACCACTGAGAAGGAATGATTTTGCCTGCAACCAGGAAAAGTATCTACAGATAAGGCTAAATGCTATCATCACCTACTTTTGCAAATAGGGCAGCTTCTCTTGATATCCCTGGCCTCATTTCTTAACCAAAGAATAAACAAATAAAACAAAACTAGGCAAACAGGCAAAACAAACAAAAAGCCACTAACAATGGGTGATCGTCAGATGACATGTAATTGACAGGGGCACCCACAAGCCTCTGGCCACCCAGTCAGGCTGGCACAGCCACTAGAGCACAGCCACTAGAGCAGGCAGCCGTCCCTGTCCCTGCCCACTACCCACCCACCCCCGTCACCCTCTGCCCTCCTCTCTCCCCACCCCCATCTCTCCCAGCCGGGTCCTCCATCCGTCCCCCGCATCTCATGGGCCCAGAGCTCGGGTACGGCCTGTTTTCTTCATGGACGCAACCGCGGAGGTGCCCCGGTGCGCTGCTCCTTCACCACAGTGCAGCCTGGGACGCTGAGCGAGGTGTCAGGTTGAGGAGGGGGTAAGAAGTGGGAGGGACCCCCACATTCCCCCGTGTTACCTGCTAGGAAGGTAACTGACAGGGCAGCCCGCCCGCCCTTGGGCAAACCTCATGCAAAACAGGGCCGGCTCCCCTTACTGCCGGCTTTGGCGCCCCATCACTTTGTTTTTCCTAAGTTTGAATCGGTTGCTATATTTGTAGGAATTCCTTACTGAACTCTTCCACCTGGCACCAATCTCTTCCACCAATCAGACTGGCAGCAGAGGAAGGCTGATCATACAAACACCCACCTGTCCTCATTAATCTGGGTAACGATGTGCAGAGCCCCAGCCCGTTACCCTGGAAGTCAGCGTGAGGGTCCCTGGGCAGGTGACAGCGGCGGGTGATGTGGCTGCGCCGTGCCGCCCTCTCTGATCCGCTGGAGCCACAGCAGAGAGGATGTCAGCCCGGGGTCCAAACACAGCCCAGCAGACAACTCATTAGCTGGAGTCCCAGGGGACCAGACCAGTTCCTGTCAAAATTCAAGTTCGCCCCCATCTCCGAAACACGGGGGACTGCAGCCCACCTTCACCCCTCCACCATTGCCACCTACCACCCTCTCCTAGACTCGAAAAAAAAATCATGTAGCTTTTTAAAAAATGTTGTTTTAGAACATCATGGGTGTTTGGAAATAAAAAGTACAGATGCAAGTGCTGCAGACCTTGTCATGACCCTCACTGACCGGCCCCCATCCAGAATCTAAGTCCCGACAGTGTCCCATGGGCTGACACGGCTCAGGTCTAGCTGGCATGCACACCCGCCATGTGCTCGCTTGTCTTCCCAATGCCCGAGACGCTCCCTGCACAGCTCTCCGGCACCACCTGATCTGACACCCTGTCCACCACCATCTCAGACCTGGCACGGAGAGGGGCAAACACAGATGGTTTCAACGGAGGCAACCATTCACCTGGAATAAGGATTCATGCTAACATCTGAAAGTCCAGATGCCCAATGCACTCTCCACTTGGAGGTCCCGTAAGTCACTGACTCCATTTGTCTAGAACTGAACTCATTCCATCCCCCCCATCATCCGAATGAAGTTCTCCTCCCTTTACATCCCGGCACCGCTCTCCTCTCAGCTCATTTTCTCAGCAGTGGGGCATCCCACTCCCCTTCTCCCTTCCCTGTAAGAGAAGCCACTGGAGGAGCTTCCAAACTATGACAGTCATCTGGCAACTTCCTTCCCTGTATCAATCCCTACCAAGTCCCACCTTTCATCTATCGAATTAGGCCACACACTTTTTTCTCTTGCACACATGATTAATTACTGCTCTCTCCAGCCTCCCGTACAACAAACCGAAACAAATAAAATGAGAAATAAGACATTAAAATACATTAATATTGGAAAGGAAGAGAAAGAAGTCGTAGTTCCCGTATGATGGCATTGCTTACACTAAACCAAAGCCAGCCCCTGAGCCATTACACTAGTAAGAGGGTTCAGTAATACACCAGACACAGGACATAGAAACAAAAAATTCCCTATCTGTCCCACAGACAGGCAATAATCAAGTAGAAGACTGAACAAAGACATTACCTCCCCCAAAGCAGCAAAAAATATAAATATTTAGCAATTAACATCAAACAAGAAGAACACAAGACTCATATGAAAACTGCAACACTTTGAAGAAACAAAGAATGCTACATTGTTCTTAGGTAGGAGGAAGTGGTGTAAACATGATCATTTATTCCCTAAATGAATCCATGAGTTCAATTTAATCCCAACAAAAATCACCACCAACATTTATTATAGAATTGGGTTATTTGACAATTGTGCAAAAGGCCGTATAAATCTAAAATTCATAGCAAAGAACAAATATGTATGAATAATGAAGAAAGTCCTGAAAATAAGAACATTTTGGCAGGAGTAATTCTATTAGAATTTGAAATACGTTGTAAAGTTGGAGTAATGTGTGTCTTTTTGTGTCAGCAGCAAAAGACAAAGAGATTAGCGGGATGAAATGATGACTCCAGGGATGCAACAATATAGGAACTAAGTTTATGACATTTACTGGGGAACGAAGGGGTTAGAGATGGCAGATGAAATCATCGACGCCATATGGAAAAGCATACGGATTCAACCTTACCTCATACTACACATTAGACTAAAGATAGAGCAAAAATCAAGGCTCTAAAATAAAAGATACAAGAATATTTGTGTACTCTTAGGATGGGGAAAGCCTTCTTCAGAAGACAAAGAACTCCGTAAGCCATAACATGTAAGACGAATTTAGCCACTGTAAAAATTAAAACTTCATATTAAAAAACACAGCTAGCAAAGTTACAAGATAATTTACATACTGGAAGAAGAAAGGTTGCAACAGGAGAATGTAGGGGGCATGGTATGAGCTGAGCTGAGGCAGACCAGGGAGGTCTCCAAAGGCCATGTTGTGGAATTTTCACCAAGGAACATTGGACGACCGATTCAACTGGACACAAAGGATTACATGCCAGATGGTGACATGCCTGAGATTTACATTCAGAAAGATCATTCTGCGACAGGATGGAGAGGGGTTGGGAGTTCAGCTGCAGTGGATGTGAGCAGATCAATTACCTGGCAGTCCAGGCACGAGGTGATGACCAGGATTGGCATGGAAGTGGACAGGAGTGGATCCATTGGAGAGGCATCCAAGAACCAGGGGACTGCCTCATGGAAATGGACTACCATGGGCTCGGAGGTGAGGGAGACAAGAGTGTCAGGAATTACTGGTAGGTGTTGAGCTTGTGTAACTGAACGGTGGTGGGTCCTACAGGGAGACAGGAGACAAGAAGATGCCTGGAAGGAAATCCAAAGTTTCAGTTTTGGACAAATTAGATGACGATAGGTTTGAGACCTCAGTGCCAAGCATCTGTATCCCACAGGTCCCGGTTCCCAGGGCAACAGTATGGAGATGAGAGGATGCGGGATCTAGCGGGGGGCGGGGAAGGTGTTGGACGCTAACACCAGGAGTGGGGCGCTCTTGTTCCCCCACGTGGAGATACTTTGTGTCACTCTGACTGAATCCGTGGAGAGTCTCAGGTCCTAGGGGAGTCTGGGGTCAGGACAGCTTACACAGACCCCAAGTGTTATCAGCATGGAAACCATGACAGTGGGATTCCTGGTAAACAATTCATTCTTCTTCCTGCTCACAACTCCCAGATTTTGTCTAATACACTTGTATTATTTCATTAGGAGGCTAAAAAATCAGGATAGATTAATTTTTTTAAAATATGCCTTTAGAGAAAGAAAAATGGGAAAGTGAAGATGGTGGATGATTTTTTTTTATTCTCCTTAATGCTTACAATGTTTTTTTTTAATTTAATTTTATTTTTTTCAGTGTTCCAAGATTCCTTGTTTATGCACCATACCCAGTGCTCCATGCAATCCGTGCCCTCCACAGTACCCACCACCAGGCTCCCCCATCCCCCTACCCCACTCCCCTCTAAGCCCCAGTTTGTTTCTCAGAGCCCACAGTCAATGTTTTGAAGAGGAATTGGAGTTATTTAAGAGGAGAATTGGAATTATTTAATTGGAGAATTTAAGAGGAAATGGAGTGGAGGCCACCAGAGCCTCGGGGCGTGGGGCCTGGGTGATTCTGCAGGGACAGGAGCGGGGGAGGGAGAAAGAGCCCCAGCAGGGACAGGACCGAAAAAACCCAATAACACACAATTTTAAAACTAGTGACAAACTATAGGGGGTTTCTCACCTCAAAGTAAGTGAGAATGCCATTTCCTAACAAAAATATCTTCCAAAAAAAAAAAATTGTCATGTTGCTCCTGTTCTGGTTACCAGAATCACCCAGTGCAGTTTCCAGCTTGGAGCCTTTCATGGTTAAACTTAACAAAGTCATTGAGATTAGGTAAAATTCTTCCTTTCCACTGCCAATGTTTTTTTTTTGTTTTTTTTTTATCCTGCACCTAGTAATATAAATGCTCAAAAAATACTTGTTACTGGCTGACTAACTCTGATTTTGTAGGCGCTGTAGGATTGGAACAGAAATGCCTCAATACTTCCTCGAGTGTACCCAGGGTGACTGGGCCGGTGAAGGTAGCCCCAGGTCAGTTCTGCCGAGCGCCAAATTCCCTCCAGGTAGAGAGATCTGTGCCTTTTGTGCCTTCTCAACCCTTCCTTGTGCTTCCGAAATCCCTCTGGCTGGTGCTCTGAGCTTCACTGCCGGGTGTGAGCGAGCAGATTCTCTGACATCTGCTTCCTGAGTGTGAGTCTGGTGCCTCATTTCCATCTCCAGCAGTCTAAAATTAGATGACATCACTGGGAAGGCATTCATCCCAAGAAAAACCAGCCAGCCAGCAACACGGACTCAACTCCAGCTACTGTTCTTGGAGACAGCATCCGACCTGGATGGAAGGAGGGGAGGGGCGAGACTCGCCCTGGGAGCTGGAGAACGTAGTGGTTGAGGGTACCACCTTTCTCCAGAAGGCAGCTCGGGACCTTTGTCATGAGGAAGTTCCCTTCCACCTCTGCAGAGCCCGAATCCTGTTCAAATTTGGGTGTAGAGACCCTAATGTTCACAACAGAGCAAAATACGAAATCTGAAACTGTGTTCGTACCTTCTCTCTAATTAGAAATTGCAAGAAAGGAGCCCATTATGACACCATCAGAAGCATCCTTTCTCTGACCCACATAAACAATACATACAGATATGTGTCTACATATTCATGTGCAGGTCTAGCCATGGATATAAGCATATATCAGCAGACTAAAGAAACCGGCCTCATTTGCTTTTTTCTCTCTAATCAAGATGCATTTTTTGGAGCCTGCATTCAATTCCAATTAAGGGATGCTTTAGACCTTTTATAGAGGAACAACTATGTTTAACACCACCATTCCCTCTAAATAGTAATTGGATTTTACAAGGTATGAAGCTTTTAAGGGTACCTTGAGTCCCAAAACCTTTCTCTCTGCCATTCCTGAGCCAAGTTGGCTGGGCTCAAAGTACAAATTCCCCAGCAAGAGCTTCCCAGGAACCAAAGAACCTGCATTCCGCCTCTGAGGGTAGAAAGCAGAACCATGCACAGAGGCTTCTGGCTCATTTTCACCTCCAAGGGAGGAAGCAATCCCTCTTTAAAAAAAAAGTAATATGAGGTAATTGGCTCACTGACTTTTTTAAGAATTCAGAATTAGGTTTTAAACATGATGACTGTAAAGAAGAGGGAGGAAAAATATGCATTCAGAAACATGTTATATATATATATATATATATATATATATATACGCATATATATATATATATTCTGTTGGAAAAAAAATCAGCTAGAAAAAAAGGACTTTTGCAGTATCCATTGGGATTAAGCCTGTTTTTCATCTCAGTCTGCTTTTATGGAAACAAATCAAAATTTCCCAATGCCACAAAACAATGATGCAAACCTCAAATAAGTCAGAATGAAACACTAATGTGTCAACAGGATGTGTTAAAAAATAATAATAATAACCCTTCAGACATCCTCTTTTCTGGGAATGAAAGAGCCTGCCCCTATTACAGCCTAGAAATCTGCTAGCACCCTCGTCATTTTCCTCCACATGCTATTCAAAACTGATGGACAAAAATGCATCAAAACTGGTTTACTGCAGTCTTAGAAGATGGCAGAGGAAGAAATAGCAGGAATCTGTCTCTCCACCTAGACAACTGCACGGGCAGATTCTGTCTGAACTATTTTGGAACTCTGGAATTTAATGATGTCTTCCAACTTCCAGAGGAAGGTTTAGACAGTAATATGTGGTCAATTTCTGCCAGTTTCAGCTCTCAGTTCCCGAGCAGTTACCCAGCCCCACCACAGCCCCGTGGTGGGCAGCTAGCACCTGTTCCTGGAGCAGTTGGCACGAAGTGTGTGTGTGAGCCAGAGTGGACAATAAGGACTTTGTCCTCTAAAAATCAGGTATCTATGTTCTGATCACTGATTGCTACTTCTGATCACGGAGGTGCAGACACAGAAGCAGGTTGCCATTTTTATACTCCCCCAACCCAAACCAATCATTGTGGCAAGCTCCCCCCCAACCCCCGCAGCTGAAGTCACTTCCAGGGGATTTAAAAGGCTGGCATATTTTTTCCACATTCAGTTTTCTCTTTTCCCCCTTTAGGGAAAGCAACTGCATATATAGAGGAAACACACTGTGCATGGCCAGGGAGAGGTTTAGGCTAGAAAAGACTCAAGAAGGTCTTGGGTTTATACATTGGGCTGATCGTAGCACAAAGCTCACAACAATAAAAAAATTAAATAAAATAAAAAAGACAAAAAAAACTCCAGCGAATTCTGGGGAAGAGAAAGTAACTAACTGACTTCCAGACTTAACACATTATTAGATTCAAATGTCCAGTTTTCTATAAAAAAATCAAAAGGTATGCCCCCTCCCAAAAAAGATGAAATTTTTGTCCATTCTAAGGGAAAAAATAAACCATCAGAAACTGTTTCACAGAGAGGTGTGTGGTGGCTCAGTTGGCTAAGCATCTGACTCTTGGTTTCAGCTCAGGTCATGATCTTGGAGTCATGAGATCAAGGCCTGCTTGAGGCTCTGCACTCAGTGCAAAGCCTCCTTGAGATTCTCTCTCCTTTTCCCACCCCACCACTTATGCACGTGTGCACATGCTCACGCGCTCTCTCTCTCTCTCTAAAATACATAAAACCTAAGGGGAAAAAAAAGGAAACCATTTCAGAGAAAGACCAGATGACTCACCAAGAAGACAAAGATTTTAAACAACTGTCTTAGAGAAATACAGGAAAATGTAAAGAAAATGATGTGTGAACAAAATGCAAATATTAATAGAAATAGAAAATCTACAAAGAAATGAAAAGAAATTCTAGAAAGTCTAGAGCTGAAAAGTACAATAGCTGAAATGAAAGACTCACTAGAGGGATTCAAAAGAATCAGTGAACTTAAAACAGGACAATTGAAATTATTGAATCTGAGGAACAGAAAGAGAAAGGATTGGCAAAAAGTAAACAGAACCCAAGGGACCTGTGGGACACTGTCAAGTGGACCAACGTATTCATTGCAGGAGTCCCAGAAGGAGATTAGAGAGAAAAGGGTAGAGAGATCATTTAAAATAAGGACTAACTATGCCTTTAACACCATTAATTTCCCAAGTTTCATTAAAGACATGAATACAAAATCAAGAGCTCAGTAAATTCCAAGTAGGATGAATCAAAGAGACCCACATTGAGACATATTATAATCAACATATCAAAAGATAAAAACAAATAAAAACCTTGAAAGCACCAAGACAGAAGCAACTCATCACATACAAAGGATACTGAACAAGATTATGAGCAGATTTCTCATCAGAAATTTTGGAGGTAGAAGGCAGTGAGCCAATGTTTCCCAAGTGTTAAAAGGAAAAAAACAAAAACAAAAACAAAACCTGTCAACCAGGAATCTTATCTGGCAGAACTTTCCTTCAAAAGTGAGGGAGAAATTAAGACATTCATACATAACTCCCAAACACAGAAAGAGTTTGGTACCACTAGGTCTGTCCTGCAAGAAATACTAAAGGTAATTCAGCCGGTTGAAATCAAAGGACATTAGGCAGTAACTCAAAGTCAGATGAAGAAATAAAGATTTTACCAGAGGTAACTGCATGGGCAATGACAAAAACTAGTATTGTTGTAACAATGACTTATAACTTCAGTTTTTGTTTTCTACATGATTTAAGACATTAACATATTAAACATATTATTAGTTTGTGTTTTGGGGCACAATGTATAGAGATGTAACTTTATGACAATAATAATTCAAAGGTGTTGGAACAGGGCTTAGAGGAACAGAGCTTTTGTATGTTATTGAAGTTAAGCTGGCATAAATTCAAATTAGAGTGCTATAACCTTAGGATATTAACTATACTCCCCACTGTAACCACAAAGAACATAGTTATAGAACATATACAAAAGGAAATGATAAGATAATTAAAATGTTTTCTCTATAAAAAATCAACTATGTGGGACGCCTGGGTGGCTCAGTTGGTTGAGCAGCTGCCTTCGGCTCAGGTCATGATCCCAGGGTCCTGGGATCGAGTCCCACATCGGGCTCCTTGCTCAGCAGGGAGTCTGCTTCTTCCTCTTCCTCTTCCTGCCACTCTGTCTGCCTGTGCTCACTCTGTCTGACAAATAAATAAATAAAAAATCTTTAAAAAAAGAAGACAAACATGCAGGGGGAAAAGGACAAACAAGTGATAAGACATACAGAACACAAATAGAAAAATGACAAAAGTCTCTCCTTATTAGTAATTACTTTAAATGTAAAGGGGTAAAACTCTTTAATCAAAAGACAGAGATTGGCAGAATGAATGAAAAACAGCAAGATCCAATATATGCTATCTATAAGAGACTTATTTTAGGTCTAAAGACACAAACAGGTTGAAACTGGAAGGATGGAAAAAGATATTTCATGCAGGTCATAACCTAAAGAGAGCAGAGATAGCTGCTCTCATGACAAATAATAGACTGTAAGTCAAAAAAGGTGACAAAAACAATGAAAGACATTATATACCCATAGAAGTTTCAACACAGTGAACTAATGAAACAGTTATTTACATACCTAGTAATAGACCATCAAAATATTTAAAGAAAAATGGACAGAATCAAAGGGAGAAACAGATAATTTTATAGTAACAGTTGGAGACTTCAACACCCCACTCACACTAATGGACAGAACCACCAGACAGAAGTAAGGACACAGAGGACTTACACAATGCATTAAACCACCTATATCTAACAGACATGTACACTCCATCCAAGAGCAACACACACACTCTTTTCAGGTGCACATGGGACATTCTCTAGGATAGATCTTATGTTAAGCCACCAAATAAGTTTCAATAGGGTTAAGGAGAGAGACATTAGACAAAGTATTTTTTCCAACCACAATAAGATAAACTTAAATAACAGAAAGGCAACTGGAAAATTAAGAAATTCATGCAAATTAAACAACACACTCTTAAACAACAAATGGATCAAAGAAGAAATCACAAGGGAGGATAGAAACCTCACAAGGTTAGAAATAGAATTACCATATGGTGCAGCAATTCCACTTCTGGATGGACACCCAAAAGAACTGAAAGCAGGGTCTCAAAGAGTTGTTTGCACACCCGTGTTCCTAGCAGCACTTTTCACAAGAGCCAAAAGATGGCAGCCACTCAAGTATCCACCAACAGATGAGTGATAAACAAAATATAATACATACATGCAACGGAGTATTTTCAACCTTAAACAGGAAGGAAATGCTGGCACATACTACAACATGGATGAACCTTGAGGACATTATGCTAACTGAAATAAGTCAGTCACACAAAAAACAAATACTGTGTGATCCCATTTACCAGAAATACATAGAGTCGTCAAATGCACACAGACAGAAAGTAGGATGGTGATTGCCAAAACCTGGGGGGTGGGGAGTGGGGAGTTACTGTTTAATGGGTGTAGAGTTTCAGTTGGTTGCATGACAATCTGAATGTACTTAATTCCATTGAATTGCACATTTAAAAACAGGTAACATGGTAAAATTCTTGTTACATGTACTTTACCACAATTAAAAAATAATGGTGTCGGCCAAACTCACAGAGCTTATGAACCTAATTCCATATTCTCCCACAGTGCCATTTTCTCCTTATCCTATGTTTAGTCTTTGGCTGGATTTCACTATGTAAAAGTATTACACCTGAAAGACATTTCCCCCCATTTTACCAAGGCCCATTCTCTGTGGAATGTGTTGTTCAGGAACTAAGAGAACTGGCTCTTGGAGCTGGGTTGCCTTGGTTTGAATTCCAGCTCTGCAAATCACTAACTGCGTGATGTTAGGTAACTTATTTGTCCTTTCTGTGCCAACAGTTTTCCCATTTGTAAAATGGAGATCATAACGGTCCTTGTCTAAGAGAATAGTTGTAAGGATTACACATTTAACTGTATGTACAAAGCTGCCCAGAATTCCCAGACCATGTTAGGTGTTCCATTACTCCTGTGACCATCATTCCACTAAACGAGCATTTTCTAGGAAATCAATCAGACTCCATGGATTCTATATTCCTTTGTTTTCCACTGTATTCATCTTTGTCTCATAGTCTTTTAAATGGCCTCCCTTCTCCAGTCTTGGATCCTTCCAACCCATTTTCCATCTCCAAGCTAAGGAAATCTTTCTTTTTTTTTTTAAGATTTTATTTATTTATTTGAGAGAGAGGCAGTGAGAGAGCATGAGTGAGGAGAAGGTCAGAGGGAGAAGCAGACTCCCCATGGAGCTGGGAGCCTGATGCGGGACTCGATCCCGAGTCTCCGGGATCATGACCTGAGCCGAAGGCAGTCGTCCAACCAACTGAGCCACCCAGGCATCCCTAAGGAAATCTTTCTTGAAAGACCCACCTGACCATGCCTCTCCCTTGACTAAAGATCTAGCCCCTGCCAGCTCCCTGAACACGCTTGCTCTTTTGCAAGGCTTCATCGATTGCACTGGACTGCTTGTGGTTCCCTGAGTTTGCTTCTGTTATTTCATCCCATGGTGTTTTGCCCACACACCTCCCCCTCCTGGGAAGTCCTTTCATGCTTGGTCCACCTGGCACACCTGCTCATCTTTTCAAGCACAGCTTTACAGTCACTTTGCCATGAAGTGTTTCCTGCCACCTTGGCACTGGATCACAGCAGCCATACCACTTTGAGTGCACTCACTGTCTCCATCTGGCAGGAGCTGATGCTCATTCACTTTGTGTTCCCAGCACCCAGCATGATCCTGGCTCAGAATAGACAAATATAGAATGAATGGACCTACTGTGCACCAGCAGGCAAGGAGACGTAAGTCATAGTATGTCTATTCTCAAAGAACCTGGAGTAATTAAGGTTAGAGGGAACACCAGCCGTTTGGGATGGACTCCAACCAACATGCAGCTAAATGTCTCATAAGGGGTGCAGATGACAGCCTCACCCTCCCAATGAGGTCATCCCTTGGGGAGATTTTAGAAACATTAGGAGAGCTGCCGGTATCTACCGGGTACACCTATTGCCTGTCAAGGACCGTGGTAATTGTGTTAAAGGCATTATGTCATTTAAGCCTCATTAATTGATTAAAGCATCAGTTTAAGCAGGTAGAAATCAGATGTGTACATTGCACATAACTGAGCTTACACCAGAAAGTTCTCTGTTACTCCACTCATTTTCTGCTCATGTACGTATGTGTCAATTTGTATTTATTGACTCTGTCACAGAAGGAATGCAAAGGGAAGGGGGGAGAGTTAAAAGAGTCTTTGATCCCTCAATAAGACAATGGCTCCAAACACCAAGCTTTAAATAAATGAAATATGAGGGTGGGGACCCTGGGTGCCTCTGCCTTCGGCTCAGGTCATGATCTCAGGGTCCTGGGATTGAGCCCCGCATCGGACTCTCTGCTCATCAGGGAGCCTGCTTCCCCCTCTCTCTCTGCCTGCCACTCTGCCTGCTTGTGATCTCCGTCTGTCAAATAAATAAATAAAATCTAGAAAAAAAAATATCTGAGGCGCCTGGGTGGCTCAGCTGCTTAAGCGACTGCCTTTGGCTCAGGTCATGATCCTGGAGTTCTGGGATCAAGTCCCACATTAGACTCCCTGCCGAGCAGGGAGTCTGCTTCTCCTGCTGATCTCTCTCCTCTCATGCTCACTCTCTGTCTCTCAAATAAATAAACAAAATCTTTTTAAAAAATTTAAAAAAAAGAATCTCAATTCCAAACACATATTCACCTATCAGACACAAGAGCAGCCAACTTACATACCACAGCGTTTTACCATAAACCACAGAATGCAGACACGAAATCAGAGAAATCTCTGTGACAAGGAAAGAGGTGAATTCCAATCCAGTCCTTCTCATCCATGGAATGTGGGAAGGAGAGAGATGGGTCAAGAGGTGAGTCATGGGTGCTAGCGAACTCACCAACTTTCAGGATGAAATATGAGGTAGAGGGCCAAAGTCTTCAGATGGGTTTGAAAGAATTCAAGAATTCTGTGTACCTAGTGGTCCATTTCCCTGAACATAGCTTGAGGAAAGTTGCAGCATTTAGCCAGACAACACACCTTAAACGGCATAGAATGGGAAGGCAGCTCTAAGCAGGGCAGCCGTCAAGCCCTCTAATTTCTCAACCATGAGGGGGATCTGAAAGTTCCATATGCCTCAGAGATGTTCCCAGAGGGATCCAGGACAGAAAGACTGCAGAAGATGAGCCTTGGGGTCAATGAAAAATGGCCCAGACCATAGTCATCAGCACTGGGTACTTGTACAAGTTTTCAAAGTTCCACAGGACCGACCCAGCACATCTGAGTGGACACCACACAGTGATCCAGGAAGAGGACAAGGCCCACCAACCAGAAGAGAAATCCATCAGGACACAAGAGTCAGCAAAATGTCCTGCCTTCACATAGACATAAAATGAGCCCTCACGTCCCCAGGGCCATCAGAGGTACAACACTTTCACTGGAGGGTGGGACAAATCTTTTGGGGGATAAATAATGGGAGAGAGACAAATTCTGAATGACTGCACACTTTTCAAACGGGATGAATCCATTCATTCTACAAATACTAAGTTCCTACCCCATGTAAATCAATGCCATAGACACTGGAAATACAAGAGAGAAAAACCACATAAGCAAAAATCTTGCGCTCACAGATCTTGCATTCTGTTAGATAAGACATACATATCATGGGATGCCTGAGTGGCTTGATCAGTTAAGCACGTGAGTCTTGATTTCAGTTCAGGTCATGATCTCAGTGAGATTGAGTCCCATGTCGGGCTCCATGGAACTTGCTTAAAATTCTCTCTCTCCTCTCCTTTTGACCCTCCTCTCCCAACTCATTCTTTCTCTCTCTTTCTCTCTCTCTCAAAAAAAAAAAAAATCAACAGGAAGATATGTCCTGTAACAGAGGGGCACGCCAAACTCCAGTTGCTAAGGAGGAGCATGGGTAGGGTGTGGGGTTGCAGTTTCGTGTAGGGTGATCAAGAAAGACCTCAATGGGAAAGTGGAAAATGAGGAGAGAGCTGATATTATATGAAGTGAGCCACAGAATGCCTGAGAGAAGAAGGCTCTGGATAGAGGGGAGAGCAGGTGCAAAGGTCTTGCAGTAGGAATATGTCATAGGTGTTTGAAAAAAATCAAGGAGGCCAGTGGTATCTAGAACATATAGGGCACAAAAGACAGTGGTCAGAAAAGAGCAAGGGGTCAAATGATTGAGGCCTTATGAGTTTTCATAAGAACTTTGGCTTTGATTCTGAGAGAAAAGGGAAGCAATTGACAGATTTCGAGCAGAGGAATGACATGATCTGACTTGTATGGTGGATGGACCACCTATTGGCTAAAGAACAAAGAGGTTATAACTGCCTAACCAACAGAAGGGAAGGAATGAGGGGAAAACACAGTTAAAGAAAGACACACGGTAAATATATAATAAAGTGATTGTTATGATTAAACGCACACGTCAGTAATCACAAACAGTTTAAATGGACTAAACTCAGGAAGGAAGGATAAAAAAATTTCAGCTGCACGCTGTTTAAAAGACATATGTCTTAAACATGAGGACATGGAAAATTTTTTTATAATTTTTTTTATTTTTTATAAACATATAAAGTATTTTTATCCCCAGGGGTACATGTCTGTGAAGCGCCAGGTTTACACACTTCACAGCACTAATCATAGCACATACCCTCCCCAATGTCCATTACCCCACCCCCCTTTCCCGACCCCCCTCCCCCCAGCAACCCTCAGTTTGTTTTGTGAGATTAAGAGTCACTTATGGTTTGTCTCCCTCCCAATCCCATCTTGTTTCTTTTCTTCTTTTCCTACCCCCCTAAGCCCTCATGTTGCATCTTCGGATCACTACGTTTGTATCTTTAGGGTAAATACCCAGTAGTGCAATTGCTGGGTCATAGGGTAGTTCTATTTTCAACTTTCTGAGGAACCTCCATGCTGTTTTCCAGCATGGTTGCACCAGCTTGCATTCCCACCAACAGTGTAGGAGGGTTCCCCTTTCTCCGCATCCTCGCCAGCATCTGTCATTTCCTGACTTGTTAATTTTAGCCATTCTGACTGGTGTGAGGTGATATCTCATTGTGGTTTTAATATGTATTTCCCTGATGCCGAGTGATGTGGAGCACTTTTTCATGTGTCTGTTGGCCATCTGGATGTCTTCTTTGCAGAAATGTCTGTTCATGTCCTCTGCCCATTTCTTGATTGGATTATTTGTTCTTTGAGTGTTGAGTTTGATAAGTTCTTTATAGATTTTGGACACTAGCCCTTTATCTGATATGTCATTTGCAAATATCTTCTCCCATTCTGTCAGTTGTCTTTTGGTTTTGTTAACTGTTTCCTTTGCTGTGCAAAAGCTTTTGATCTTGAGGAAATCCCAATAGTTCATTTTTGTCCTTGCTTCCCTTGCCTTTGGCGATGTTCCTAGGAAGATGTTGCTGCAGCTGAGGTCAAAGAGGTTGCTGCCTGCGTTCTCCTCAAGGATTTTGATGGATTCCTTTCTCACATTGAGGTCCTTCATCCATTTTGAATCTATTTTCGTGTGTGGTGTAAGGAAATGAGGACATGGAAAATTTGAAAATAAAAGATGAAAAAAAAGACAAAAGAAGAAAATGTTAACAAAAAAGATTGACAAAAGTGACTTCAAAACAAAAGGCAGCACTAAAGATTAAGAAAAGCATAGATGACTAAAGATTCTGTTGACCAGTAAGATACTCAAGCTCTGGTGCCCTCAGTGTTTCGCAGATGCATAGAAGCCCCTAGAGGAGCAAACATCCATGCTAAGCCTCAGGAAGCCCCACCAGTGACACTGCAAGGGAGACAACCCATGCAGTGGGTCTTGGTTGACCCAAGACAACCAGGAATATAAGGAAAGGGACAAAGTATATTGATTAAAAACATCCAACTATCATGGCTTGTCATAGGAGATGTCCAAAACTAAAGACAGAGTAAGACTGAAGGTAAAAGATGCCAGTTACAATAGCAGCTAAAAACTTAAGAGCACAGGAACAATTCTAGCAAAAGATGGACAAGCTCTGGATGGGATCAAGAGCAAGGCTTTAGTGGAAGGGCTTTTTTTTCCCCCTAAAGCTTAATGATTACAGAAATACACCATATTCTTAAATAGGAAGACAGTATTTTATTTTTTAAAGATTTAATTTTTTATTTGACACACAGAGAGAGATTACAAATAGGCAGAAAAGCAGGCAGAGAGGAAGGTAAGCAGGCTCCCCCTGAGAAGAGAGCCCAATGCAGGGCTCGATCCCCGGACCCTGAGATCATGACCTGAGACGAAGGCAGAGGCTTAACCCACTGAGCCACCCAGGCACCCAGGAGACAGTATTTTAAATATCAGTTCTTCCCCCAAATTATCTATAAAGTCAATGCTATCCACAACCAAAATCCAAACAGATCTTTCAATGAGTCGACAGCAGATTCTAAAACTCACATGGGAAAGCTAAGGATCAGAGAAGAGGCAAAACACAACTGAAGAAGAAGCTGAAGCCAAGAGGCTTATGTCAAGTTTTGTTATTAACCTGAATAACTGAAACAGTAGGAAATCAGTCGGAGTCTTCAAGTGAATGAATAGAAGATCCCAGAGAGTCTAGAGACAGAGCCACATCCATGTGAAACCTACTATAAGACCAAGTTGGCATTGCCTAACAGGAGGAAAATAAGGTATGTTTTTCAAAGAATGGTACAGAGACAAGTGGTATCCGTGTGGGGGGAAAAAATCACATTAGATATTCACACCATATCACTTATAAAAATCAACTCCAAGTGGACCAAAAAAAAAAAAATTCTAGGTGATAATGAAAGGAAGATTATAAAACGTTCAGAAGACAACATATATGAATATTTCTGTTACTTGAGGACAAATAAGGGTTTCTTAAAACATAAACCTCACAAATAGAAGCATAAAATATTTAAAATTCAGCTACATTAAAATTAAGGACTTCTGAGTGCCTGGGTTGCTCAGTGGGTTAAGCCTCTGCCTTCGGCTCAGGTCATGATCTCGGGATCCTGGGATCCAGTCCCGCATTGGGCTCTAGGCTCAGCAGGAAGCCTGCTTCCTCCTCTCCCTGCCTGCCTCTCCGCCTGCTTGTGATCTCTCTCTCTGTTAAATAAATAAATAAAATCTTTTTAAAAAATTAAGGACTTCTATTTTTTATGTGACTGAAATTTTCTAAAACAAAACATTTTTTTAAAACATTTTTTTAGGTTTTTTTTTTAAAGAGCTGAAGGCAGAGGCTTTAACCCACTGAGCCAGCCACCCAGGCCCCCCTAAAACAAAATATTTTTAATGTGAGAACTTCTGCAAATCAAAAAACACAATAAAGACAGCCCCCCAAATGCCACCAATTAAATGAAATGTTTAATTTAGTTAAATTATAAAGGACTACTATACAATATACATAAAGAGCTTTCCTGACCCAATTAATAAAAACACAAACAATTGAAGAGATAACAAGTAAAAAGAGCGATGTCAAGGAAAATGCTAGTGGACCACGAGCATATGTTCCATTCCTTCAGTTTCATTAGGCATTTGGGAAATGATTATTAAAACCACAGTGGGAAACCTCTTCATGGCCATCCAACTGGCAAAAATGGAGAAGTTGAACCACATCAACTGTTGGAGGGATACGACACAACCGACCCACTCTATATCCACTCTTGGTAGAAGAGAAAATTCAGCAAACACTTTGGTAAACAGTTTGGCATCCCTTAATGAAGTTGAACATGTACGTATACTATGACCCACACATTCATCTGCCAGGACCATGTCCTGAGCAATCCTTACACGTGTGCATCAGATCGTTCTCAACAGCAACTGTTTACAGCAGGGGGTCGGCAAACTTTTTCTGTAAAGGGCCAAATGGTAAGTGTTTTATTCTTTGTAGTGTGTCCAGCCAACATTGGATCCTGCTGGAGTAGCAGGAAAGCAGTCATTGGACAACACTTAAACACATGAACATGGCTGCATTCCAATCAAATGTTTCTGGTGGACACTGATTTTTTTTAAAGATTTTGTTTATTTATTTGAGAGAGAGTGCATGCATGAGAGAGAGCACAAGTGGGGTGAAGGGCAGAGGGAGAAGCAGACTCCCTGCTGAGCAGGGAACCCCAGGTGGGACTCCATCCTGGGACTCTAGGATCATGACCTGAGCTGAAGGCAGATGCTTAACCCACTGAGCCACCCAGGCACCCGACACTAAATTTTTAATTTCATATAATTGTGTGCCATGAAATATTATACTTCTTTTGATTTTTCTTACTATTTAAAAATAATAAGCCCTTTTTATGTTGAAGACCCTACGGAATCAGGTGGATTTGACCCACAGGATAAATTTTTCCCTGCTTTTGGTTTATAATGTAAAAAAAAAAAAGAAAGAAAGAAAGAAAGAAAAAGAGACAATCCAGTTGTCCATCAGCAGACAAATATCAGAATACATTACAACATATACACAACATATGGGAAATACGTCTGTGAAAGGAAGGAGAGGGGAACTGGGAGAAGTCGGGGAGAGCCATCAGACTACAGCGAGGGAGTGGGTGGTAAGGTTGGGTGGAGGCATCCCAGACTGCCATGCAGTTGTGAAAAGGAGCTTCAGGGAGTCCTTGAGCCAGAGTTGACCCACAAAGGATCTGTCTCCCAGAACAGGTCTACCTTGGTACCCTTACCTGAGGTCTATCCTTAGTATGGGCAGTGAGTCATTGCTGATGAGCATCATGGGAAGTGGCCTTGGCACGAACACTCTTGAGTTTCAGACCCCACCAGAGAAACCCTTGATCGGTTATGTTCCCTGCAGAAAAACACCCAAGGCCCATTGTCATGGCCGCCATTATCGCACAAAACGCATATCCCACTTACATGAAGTTCTAAAACAGCTGAAACTAAACACTTGGACTTGTCAATTTACACGTAGGGGCTGAAACATGAAGATAGACCAAAGAATGATGAACATAAACTGAGGATGGTGATTTGACCCCCACTCCAGGCAAGGGGGTGGTGTGTGAGTCGGGAATTACTCAGCATTGGACTGGATGGGGGGGGCACATGGGGATACATTTTATTATTGGTCACTAACTGCACATGGATGTTTTATTTATTCTTTTGTATATATGACATGTTGCCCAATAATTTTTATCAGAAAATATATTTCATGTATCGAAATAGTGTGTGTAAATATTCAACCACGCTCTCCACTTGGCTGCTGTCAGCTTTAGAGATTGTGAATGTGAATCCACCTAGCTCGGTAACTCAGAGCTCTGTCCCTCCCCATCCTCCTGGAAGTCTTCAGTACCAGTCTGTATCTGGTCAAGTTCTTCTAGAAGATGGTTCCTCTGTTTCTACCAAAGTCAGTCAAAGGAATCCCATCACTCTGTTCAAAGGGGGCTGGAAGAACAGTCTGCCCTACTTTGTCCTTCCTCTCATTCCTGTTCATTCGTTTCTGCCCCCTTCCTGATCAGTACTCACAGGCGAGAGGGAACCCATCAGCCATAGACCAGCCTCTACTGGTCAAATGCTCCATGTCACTAAAATTCAGAAGCATATCCCTGTGTTCACACCACACACCAGCTTAGTTCACTGTAATCATCATCGAGTGGCTCTGCGTTGGAGTAGAAGTTAAGACTCTTGGCTTAAAAGAGGAATTGAGATAGAAACTTGATAATGTTGAGGAGGAATTTTCCATTCCTACTTCATTATTGTTCTTCAGTAATTAAATTTAAATTTTAACAAATGCCATTCTGGCGACTATTGAGACTTTTCTTTGCACCTATGGATATATATTATCATAAAATTTTTCTAACACCAAATCATTATTGCATTCCAAGAATATTGTTAATTGGGTCTTGAATTCATCTTAATTTAACAGAATGCTGATCTCAATTTGCTAGTGTTACATTCAGGACTTCTTGCCTATTTTCGTAACTCAAATTGAACTATAATTTTTTGTGTGTAAAGGGAGTGGGTCATGTCCATTCTGTTACCAGAGTTATTAACAAACGAGTAAGGGAAAGTTCCGTGTATTTCCTTTCTCTCTTTCTTATACATTCAAACAAATCTAACCAATAAAACCATCTACCAAAGTGCCCATATCTTTTTTTTTCATTTTACTTAATTTTTAAAAAGATTTTATATATTTATTACAGAGAACACAAGCAGGGGGGAGCAGCAGGCAGAAGGAGAGGGAGAAGCAGACTCCACGTGAAGCAGGGAGCCCAATGCAGGACTCAATCCCAGGATCCTGGGATCATGACCTGAGCTGAAGGCAGATGCCTAACTGACTGAGCCACCCAGGTGCCCCTTTTCTATTTTTTTTTAAATTTTTTTAATTTTTTTTGACTTTTTTTTTTATTTCTTTTCAGCGTAACAGGATTCATAGTTTTACACCACACCCAGTGCTCCATGCAATGCGTGCCCTCCACTATACCCACCACCAGGCTCCCCCAACCTCCCACCCCCCGCCCCTTCAAAACCCTCAGGTTATTTTTTAAATTTAAATTTTTTATTTTTTATAAACATATAAAGTATTTTTATCCCCAGGGGTACATGTCTGTGAGTCACCAGGTTTACACACTTCACAGCACTAACCATAGCACATACCCTCCCCAATGTCCAT